>VZRQ01004393.1:133013-180456 GCA_013397975.1 Machaerirhynchus nigripectus | reverse complement strand
TTTTTTTTTTTTTTTGGTAGTGCCATGAAGAGTCCAAGCTGAGTTCCTAAAATCCCAGTCTGTGCTATGAAAACAAAGTTCTCCTGGTCTGTGTAGAGATTTTCCTTCTCAGAATACACCGTGATTTATATACTCAGTTATAAACTGACTCTGTGTTCATCACAGAATGCAAAAGTTCTGCAACATTGTCATGTTTTCAATGTTATTTTTGAAGGATTCTTAAAATATGTGACAAGTGTTTGTTTTTGTTTTTTTTTCTACAGCGTCCTGACAGTGATACCAGATTTTAAAGATCTTTTGCACTGCCTTTGAAAGGCATTATACATGTATTTGTTGATAAAGATTTAAATATTTTAGACCAACAATTTGTAATTAAATAGCCATAAGAAATAGGAGTGTGAAGTGGCCAAGTGAGGAGAGACTGTCAGACCTTTAGAGTGTTCAACTGTGTGCTCTTTAGAATTATTGTATCAATATGACTTCTGGTTGTTTTGAAATACAAATACATGAATAGCTGTAATTACTTATGGTGTCATTCAAAATATCCTAGAAGCTTTCTGTAAGGACTGAAGAGTGGGATCAGGAGAGCTGGCTGATACTTTGGTAATTTCAAACCTCAGTAACGAGAACATTCCTGGAAATATTTTTTGGTTCAGATCGATGTCACAGAGAAGATGAGTGCTGAGGAAGACAAATGAATGCCAGTCTTTGGTTTGACAGATAATAATAAAAGTTTCTTGCAGTATTGTTAGAGAATGATAATGGGAAGTGGAATTCTGGAAGGTTCAGATGGATTGGAGGATACTGGGACTCAAATATTAGTTACTGGTTTTGCTAAAATGCCAAGAAGATGAAGCTCCAGAATGTGACTAATTGGCTTCGAAAAGGGATGGTAACAGGGAGCCAAGTATTTATCAAATCATCCATGGGTATTGCATCTGAAAATTGGTCATTTGGAATTTTAGAAAAGAAAGGTGAAGATCCACAGTAATGGACAAGCTGCTAATGATTTTATGGTTTATCATGGCTGATAACTGGAGAGTGTAGAATTAAGCCTTACAAACACATGACATGGCACAAACAGTTGTCCTGCTTCCACAGGCAGCAGTTTTAGGCTAATAAAGCCTTTCTGCAAGGAAAAAAGATTGAAATATGATTTAAGGCTCATATCCTTAAGAGAAATGCAGCTCCTGCTGTTCCTGCAGTTATCTGAACCCTTTGTTCGAGGCAGTTCTGTGGGAATGGAGCAGGAATCCTGATGAAGTCACAAGTGTGACTCTGGGACAATGGGTGTGAGTTGGTCTAAGTCAATGTGTTTTGGTTGCAGCCCAGAATCAGTGATTTAGGGATTTCATAATTTCTGCACAGAATTTAAATAGCATTAAAATAATCCTGCCAACAGCAGCTCAGGCACCCCTTTGTTCCTGTTCACTGTGACAGAAATAATACCTCTCCCCAAGTGCTGTAATTCCTGAAAATCTGGCACATTACAGGTTTCACTGGAAAAAGTATGGACGATTCCCAAATTTGACCTATTTCAGATCTGAAGAAGGACAGTGCAAGTTTCTAGGCTTGGAATTATCTCAGGGAACCCCAAGTAGGTGTCCACTTCTTTTTCCATGAGGACAATCCAGCTGGAACATTTTTCTTCTCTCTGGTGATTGTGCTCTGACAAGATGGATGGGCTGAGCCATTCCAGGGGTTCAAAATCCTGTAAATTCAAACCCAGAATCTTTCTTCTGCAACCAGCAGAACATCCCAGCCTGGTGCTCTTACTCATTGTCCAGGCCACTGGGGAGCTAAATCCTTCTCCAGCTTCTACTGCTGAATTGTTTTGGAGTTAATTCATCTGCACATTATTTTATAATAACTCCAGACATTGAACAGAAACTGTTAATACCTGAGATGGCAAAATTCTGTTTACTCCCTAGAGTGAGAAGTTTTTTCAGTTCAGGCTGCTGTAAAATGAACAAAATTTAACCATTTTTTTTCATTCACCTAGAAAATTTTGTACACACCATCAACCTTTCTGATATAAAGGCTCATTTTTTTTGCCTTGAAATTCTTTAGGCAATGAAAATGTTCTTCTAAGGCAATTTTTTAGTGATACATAGTGCATGCACCCGTTTTTAAAAGTATCAACTAATTAATTTTCACGAAACTGCAAGGGGAAAAGAATTTTTGTTTCACATGGAGAGTCAGGGAAGCTGAAGGACACACACATAGATACTGGATTTTTGTACATATCTGCCCCAAAACATGGTTTGTTTTTTCTCAAAGTTCATGAGAGGTTTTCAATTCTGGTGAGGTGGAAGGCCGCAAGCACAGTTGTGAAAACCTTGGTTAATGTGTGTCCTAGACCTGTCAGGATCTACACTGAGGGGAAAGAAATGCTCCAGCACTTGAGCAGCTATTTGGAAGTGGGAAGGTGGGTGCCAGAGTGTCTGGCAGTTCAATATCAAGGTGGATTAAGAGCATTAAGGAAGCTTAAACAGCTCCCAGGAGAGACATTCCCATGGGTTCGAAGGCTTATTCCCCTGGAACAGTTGCTTGGCTGCAATTTGGGTTGAAAGATCAAGTTTTCTTCTGGAATTGTGCACAGCACTGCTTAGTTTGACTTTATTTTTGGTTAAGGATTCTCTGAGTTTGACTGCTCAGGTCCTGCTGAGTTTTCAGATTTGGGAAAGATCAGACAACATCCCTTGCCAAGTTTAATGGGCTTTGCCATGGGAGTTCTCAGGCTGAGGCAAGTGAAAGGAAACAGGCAGGTTTTTCCTTTTTGATCAATATTTTTATTTTAATGACCTGTTACAACCAATAGCCCCAATCTATATTGGTTTCCAAGTTTTATTATCATTAAAATATGATGCAATTCCCTGAGCCGTGTGTGTTTTGTGCTGCTGGAGGGGAGGACTGAGACGTGGCTGGATGTTCCATCCATATTACCTGGCATTATCTGGAAGGATCCTGACTGTGGTGGAGATATATTGCCAAACATTTAAAAAACAAGCTTCAAAACATTGAAATTACCTTTTAAAAAATGATTATTTTAAAATTATAGCATGCTGTTATCTATAAAAGCTATTATCTGAGAAAAACAGTGGCATGAGCACAATATATAACATATGTCTGTCATAGGTTAACAGGTGATTTTTCTTCTACATTATTGGTTTATTTAGATTCTACTTGAGATTTGTACCAGATAAAAAGGTGCTTTTTTTGCTGAAGTTTTTTTTTTTTTTTTAATTTAATGAAAATGTAATTACAGTATTTTCCATTATAAATAGCTTCAAATACTTGGGGTAATATGTACGGTAGAATTTCTATGTCAATGCAGAAATGAAGATAAAGTGTTCAGACAGACTAGAAAATGTAGGATATACTGAGGCACTGAGCTTGGGCTTCCAGGTAAAGACAAAAAATATGGATATGCGCATGTGCAGTCCAGCTTTTTGTGAAATTATACAAAAACAGCGATCAGAAAGTCCAGGGCTTGTGTTTACATTATGATGAAGTAGTATTGGAAAAATGGGAGTGTCATTTCCAAATGGATTCTCCTGGTGCTCCTGCTGTTCCTTCAGCTGGATTCTCTGCTACAGCTGGAGCATTACTGGAAATTTTAAGCAGAAAGATTTCAAAGTGGCTGATGAAGAGAAGGCAAGTGGCAGACTCAGGCTGTGAGAGGATCCCATGATGACAGCACAGGTTGGGCTGAGGGAGGTGGGGACAATGCCCCAGGCGTGTCCCAGCTCCCTCCCAGGAGCCACATTTCTCACGTCCTCTTCTGTCACCCTGTGATGCAACCGGCCTGGGAATCAGAGTTTTGTCCTTGCTCTTGGAACACACAGTTACCTCAAAACTCAGATATTTTTCAAGCTGTTGCAGCAATTTCTAAGCTCTCCTCTGTTAGGCCCCACTGCCAAGCACATGGCCGGGCCATTTATATGCTTTAACTATTCCTGTGTTGTGGAATGGCATTTGTGGATTATTGGCAGTGTTAGACTATAGCAGCTCTTCAGTTACACTCCTGCTGCACTTCCACAAACACTTTAAGCCAGCATAAGCCAGAGATGCCGCCCTGCCCTGCACAAATGTTCCTGCAGCTGCACATTTAATTGATTGGGGAACTGATTTGGGTTAAAACCAGCCCAGCCAAGAAGCCAAAGCAAAACTTCACCTTTAAACTCCTTTCTGAGTTTACTCACCTCCTCCTCAGCCTCTCCCATATTTTTGCTGGCTTGAAGCTCTGCACCTTCCCGGGGCTGAGACCACAACAAGTGTGTGAAGAAAACCAGGAGCTGCTTTTTTGTTGCAAGGGCTGTTTTTTAAAAGGCTTGTGGAATTGCAGTTTAAACTGTGGCTCCTTGTTAAACAGCCAGATATTCTACAAGAGGATTAATGGCCATATTTTTATGCCCTGACTCCCAAGGCACACCTTGGAGAAAACCCAGGGTGTGACCCTGGACTAATTTTGTCTCTATCACCTGCCTGTCTTTAACTAATTTTCTCTTAAAAACATCGAGTTATATCCTCTGTGATCCAAACTGTCTCTAAGCAAAACACGTTTCCACACCCTCTAAAATATTTTTCTATCCTCTCACAGCAGATACTTTCTGTATTAGGTAGTTTCAGTCAGTATTTATGCAACAAAACAATGGAAGGAAAATACAGGACTTCGGTGACTTGTGCTTGTCAGTGTTAAAATCTCACACTTGGAGCAGCTCATTTTCTCCAAAAGTCTGCTAAAATAATCTGTGAGTTTCACAAGTGGTTTTTCCTTGGATTACAAGGATTTACAGAGGTTTGCTCATCCCAAATTACATTTATTTTGTTGTTGAACACAGAAACACAGAACTTTCTTCACAGGGAACAGGCAGTTCGTGGGCATGGGCAGGAAAAGTGACACTACACCCCTGGTTGCTAAGTTTGTTTGTGGGGTTTTTTAAACACCTGGTCAAAGATGGCGACATTATTCTGAGTTGTACTGAGTAAAACATCACCTCTGCACCTGCAAGGACACTACCAAATCATCCATTTCCCAGCTAATATTGCAGAACTAACTCTGCACCCTGCCAAGCAAAATTCAGGTGTGGAGTTTGCCTCGTGTCATTTAGGAGACATGGGAAAGATAAAGGACTAATTATAGAGGTCGGCTGCCAATTCTGTCTAAACTGGAAGTTTCTTCCTCTTCTCAACAGTAATTAGGACACGGTGTTATAAAAATAATCTCACAAAATTCCATGGTGGAATGGTAGTCAGCTCTCAACGTGTGTCCTGGGTTACGGCTGTTTGTGTGGCAGTCGCTGAGTTACCCCTAATTTCACTTCAGCTTTGAACCACCAAACTAATTTTGAGATTTTCTCAAATATTCTGTCACTGTAATGGAGTAGATGATGAGCAGTAGTGGAAGGATTTTAATCTTACAGAATCACAGAATTGTTTAGGTTGGAAAAACCCTCCAAGGTCATCGAGTCCAGCCCTGCCAAGGCCACCAGTGCCCCGTGTCCCCAAGTGCCACATGCACACAGCTCTTAAATCCCTCCAGGGATGGGGGCTCTACCGCAGCCTGAAAACGCTGGAATTAAAGATTCTTTGAACTGTGTGAATTTCCAATCCATTCTAACTATTCAAGAGTTCTGGCTTTTCTTTCAGGAAGAGTTTGTAACCTACGTGCTTCTTTTGGTTATAAAAGCCAAGAAAATCACCGACCAGTTTACAGGTTTAAGCTCTTAGAAGTTAAAAATAAAGTTAAAAATAATAATAAGAAAAATAATAAAAAAGAAGAATTAAGGGTTTTTCTAAAATGATCTGGAAGGCTGCTGCTGAAATAGCAATTCAGCAGACTTTGAGATAATACAGATTAATACTCTTTTTATTTCTTAGCTCTCTGTAATGTTCTCTGCTCTCGCCTTCACTCTACAGCATCAGTGTTATTTTCCTTAAAAACGTGACTTGGATCTTTAAATAAGAGGAAGGTAAACCCATTGACTGTCCCAGCTAAATACTTAAACTGCTCCTTTAAAGAAGTTAGAAAAGTGAAAATCTTGTATCTGATGGATTGAAATTCAGATTTTTGATATTTCCATTTAAAGGAAATTTCTTAAAAACAAAATTTAAATCCAGACTAATTTCAGTTCTTTTCTAGTGTAAAAATGTTCAGTAGTATGGAAATTCACCGAGCTCCAGTTTAGAATCCCTTTAAAGCACAAGGAATGATCATTATCTTTAAAGCAAAGGCAGAGAGGTTTTATTTTAACTCATGTGAAGTCGTATGAAACAAACCCTGGATGATTAAATTAGTTTAGGATGGAGTTCTTAATTAGCAGAAACTACACTTTTAATAAGAAGTTGCTACAACCTGAGTGGCATGAAATGTTTATAAATAACAGATTGGAGAAAATGCAGGAGCTCTCTCATAGTGCAGAGAGTTCTGGGGGGTTAGGTTGGGATTCAAGTGGTGCTTGGGAACCATCCATGGGATGAAATGCTAATATTGTTGGAAACCTGTGGAAGTTGCAGTGCTGTCCCAGAGAGTCTCATGGGAGCTGCTCCCTGTGCTGTGCTGTGCTCCAGAGCTGTGGAGTTCTCGGGGATTCAAGTGGTGCTTGGGAACCATCCATGAATGAAATGCTAATACTGATTTTTAGAAACGTTAGGAAGTTGCAGTGCTGTCCCAGAGAGTCTCATGGGAGCTGCTCCCTGTGCTGTGCTGTGCTCCAGAGCTGTGGAGTTCTGCACCTTCCTTGCTTTCCTGTGTCTGTCATTCCCCCGCCCACCCCTCCTGCTGTGCCATGAGCTCCTGTTGATCTGCTTGGCTTTCCCAGGATCCTTCATTGTGCTGCTCCAGAATTGGCATTTTTTATCCCTGTAGATGCTTAGGAATTAATATCTCCTAAGGCTCCCAAGTTTGCTACTTGGAAGGCAGGAGTTTTCAACAGGAGACTTGGCAATGGATGTGCTATAGCTGCTCTTAACAGTTTAATTAATGCTGTGTTATGTATGCACAGTTTTTTTAGCATCTCCTATTTGGAAACAGTGCTTGATATATAGAAATAAAAAGTGTGCACACTCCCTAAGTGATGCACGTTGTTGTGGCTGTGAACTCTGTACGTTTGTAATGTTAAATTTGTCAAAGTTAATGTGTTGAAAAGTAACAAGTTACTTGAGTTAGTTAAATGTCTCTTTCTAGAGGAAAATTACCATAATGGTTACTTTTACTAAAATGCAATTACTGTCATTGTAACAATCAATCATATTTTCCTGGGGAAGGAACTTTCCTAGTTCTGAAGGCATTAAAATGTAAGATTGCTCTGCTCAGTGTTCACAAGAGCTGCAGAGGCAAAAAAACTTCTGGGGAGAATCAAGTTCCTCTCAGATGGTTTTCTTCCAGAGTATTCCAAAATAGAAATTAACTTCTTAAATGAAACTGAGCCCAGTGACTTGTAAAACAGCAACCAAAGCTTTATAAATTCTGAAAGGCTTGGAAAATATTTGGAAAAGGTTTTGTTACAGCTGAGCTTGATTTAAGCCTAAAGCAACAAGTTCCCATCTGCATTTCCCACCCGGCTGCCAGAACCTGGGAAGTTCTGCGCAGAAACCTGGAAAAGAGACCTTAAAGCTCATCCTATCCCCTGCCATGGGTAAGGTCACTTTCCACAGAGCAGGATGCTCCAAACCCCATCCAGCCTGGCCTGGGACATGGGACAGAAATGAGTTCTTAAAATACTCAACTATATTTTCATGGCTCTTTTTATAGGGAGTTTCTTCTTTGCACAAAGTTCTTTAACTTGCTCTGTCACAGAGAAGAAATGTTCTTGAATTCTCACAGATGAGAAAAAATTTTGAGATATCCTATAAAGAACTGAATTGTTTTTTTCAGGCAGTTTTTGTCACACAGAAATATGATTTGAACTCTACACCCATCACTCAAAGCACAATTAATAATCTCATGAAAGTTTTGAAGCTTCGCTGATTTTTTTCTAGGACAGTGAACTTAAAAGGATTTTTATAATTTCATTTTTTATGTTTGTCTCTATATGGAAACAAAAATAGCATCTCCATTGCAAAACAACTGCTAGAACATGCACCATAAGTGTTTTCACACTTTGAGATTCATGTTCATATATGATTCTGCTGTGGTAAATAGAGTGTGATAAACACATTCATTCCACACATCCCCAGTTTTTGTTGGGCTTATGTTAAGTTTGTTTTGCAAAGAATGACAAAGGTTTCAGTGAGGATATCCAGGCATTGATAATACTGATATTTAGGCAATTTTCTGTTTGAAATATGAGTGCTATTTTAATTTCACTGGTTGTAGTTAGTTGAATTAGTGCTGGAAGTGTATTTTTAATATTTATTTCAGTGCATGCTTTCCAAACTCTCCAACCCAAGACAGTGATACAGTATCTGTGATTTAACTCCCAGAATTTTCTTGTAAGTTCATTAGGATACTTCAATTTTCATTAAAAGGAATAGTTTGTGTTTAAAATTTATTCTTTTATATGAAAAAGTGTTCTGGCAGGTATCCTGCTGGATTTTGGAGAGATCACTTACCAAATAACATCCTTCTAGAAAATTTACCTTTTCCTGAAATTCCTTTACTTAGTATCTCACTGTTATGGCTCACATGGTGGTGTGCAACACCTGAAAATGTAACCAAATGCCAAATTCCAAGCCTACTGAAAGGCTTTTTACTAGATTAGGACATAAATACCCTTGTCCATACTCCTGTTTTTCAAATTTTTCTTGCTAGTGACTGACTCTCTCCTTTTTACATTTCTATTAAGCATTTTTAGATTAATATATATTTTTCTCTTAATAACTTCGCCCAAGCTGTCCTGTTAGGATTCCATTTTATCGTTTCTCTCTTGCAATACATCCCTGGAATCAATAATTACTGCCCTGATACAATCACAGAAGTGATAATATTGTCCTTATGGTAGAAAATGGAGGTTAATACAAATGATGCTCTAATTAGAATTCCAAGCCTGGTTGGCACAGGGTTGATTTCCTTGGCTCCCAGCCTAATCTTGTTACATTGTTTTTAACTATGAAGAGAGTGGGTTTAAAGATCTCCAGCAGTGCAAATGAGATGAGGGAGTTGTAAAGAGCTTAAAGAATCACAAAAGTGTAACTCCTCCAAAACAAACCATGGCATGGACACAGAAGGGAAAATCTTTGCCTGAACATCCCTCGGTGGGATGAGGCCACTCCCAAAAAACAACTCCAGTTCCTGGTGCTGTTAAATAAAATCTTGTGGAGTCTGTAGCGCTGTGCTACATGTGGGACTACTCTAATTGCATGGTAGGACAGAGGTGTAAACCATTAATAATAGGGTACATTTTTATTTGGAAAAGGGTAATTATACTCTAAATGCTCAAGGATCCATTTTGACAAATCTATGTGACTTTATTATTGTGCAGCCTCTGCTTTGTAAGGCTCTTTATAGCACTAATTTCCATGAGTGCCAAGACATTTGTATCAAAATTATTGCTGTATTTGACTGCTGACGCAGGGGATTAAGACATTTTAATCTTTGTTTGTTTTATTTGAGAAACAGTTATGCTGCCCCAATAAACAATAAAATAATATCTACAAAATAAAACAGAGGGAAGACATCTTCACAAAAACCCTCCTGATTTTATGAAATCTAGTTCAGGTCTTCTTTGAATGACAGAAATTTTGGTTTTGTGAGCTACCAATTTCTCCATAGTCATGTTAAGATGTGTAAAATGTGGAAGTCATCAGTGTTTTAGAATATTTTTTCCTCTGGTTGTAATGTGGGGGTTTTTCTCTTTAATTTACACATGATTCATTTTATGTACATATAGACATGTACATTACATTTACATATACACAAAGCAATTCTTTTTTAATTTTCCCTTTTTGGCTTTAAGAATTACCCACGTTAATATCTCAACTTCACTTCCCATCATTTCTCTTGATAAGAATGAAGGCCAGTGCTAAATCCAATTTTACTTTTCTCCATATAAGAAACCATCTGTAGAGATGAAAAGCACAACATTTCTATAGGCAGAATTTTCTTGTGTGTGGAAAAATAGCATACCACATTTGAAGCAGTTCTGTTCTGAAGTTCTGAAGGAGTTTGAGTGAGAGTTTTTTATTCAAGTCCTTGACTTTTCATCTTGGAGCATCTTTAAGTGGGAGCACGTTCAGTGTGTAGGTAAACATATTCTTCCTCAATATTCTCATTTTCTCGTAATTGTTTTCACTTTCAACAGTCATTCTTTGGGATTCTTTGGGTCTCCTGATCCAATTGGCATTTAATGGATTTACTGTGATTCTGTCCGAGACTGTTGCAGTTTCAGGGAACTGATGAAATTTGAACTTGTGACCAGACAAAATCATCCCATAATTTATAATTTGGCAGATTTCCCTGGACTATTTTTTTATCTCTTTGTTGGAAGGATCAAGTTTCTTCCTAGGTAGGTTTCCAGCAGAATAAGTAAATCTTTGTCCGTGAGAGGGGCTGTGTTTCCTGGGAATTCCCTGCAGATTTCGTTCCAATCCAGCGGAGGAAGGCACTGTGAAGCAGGAGTATCTAGAAGGAGGAAAAGTAGGTCAATGGAAATGATCCCTGAGACTGCTCAAGAAGGAGAATCGTGGTTTCAGACCTGATCACTTCACACTGGATAACCTTGGAAAGGAAAGTAAGCCAGGCAGGGTAAAAATACCTCTGCTGGTGTGTTCAGTTCAGGAGCCGACGGGAATATTCCCAGGAGCCAAAGGAAACGGCCTGAGCTGCTAAAATCCCAAACTTACTTTGAAACAGCACAATAACCCTCTCTGCTCTCCATTGTTTAGTGAAGATAATAGTAGAGTCTATTTTCCAAGTGACTAATTTTGGCAATGAGGAACTACTTTCTGCTGAAATTCCTGGTTTTTTACATAAGGAGAGGCTTGTGTTGCTGCTGCTCCCATTACCCAAGGAGGACAGAGCCTGCACTGTGTGTTCCTGCTGTGTCCATACCCTTTCCTCTGTCAAAATACTGAGCTTTTTCTCTGCCTGCCTTTTTACCTTTTCCTTCTGTCACTCCTACAGTTTATTTTAAACTTTAATTTATACGGAGCTCCTGCTTTCTCTATCAGTATCACATCATTATTCTTACCTGATTCTCTTGATAATTTGTTTGCACTGGAATTCTTGGCAGTGAACTAAGAATTTCATTGTCTACCTACTCTCTTTTCTCTTGGAGAGTATAATAGAGTGGGAGGGAGAAGCCTCATGGTAATATTTTTATATTTGAAATGTAGCCACACTTTATATGCTCCTACACATGGTGCTACTTATAGCTAATGAAACAAGTCTCATCTTGTGGTCTAGAGCTTTTCTATTTTGGACTATTTTGTACTAATTCTACTCATTTCGGCTCCCTCTGATTAATGCTGCTTCTCTTCTCCTTGTCTGCCTCCGTGGGATTATTTGGGAAGGGACTATTAGCACTGCCTGGGAAGCACAGCCATTATCCTCACCCCAAAAAATGAGGAAGAGCAAGTGGAGTTAAAGGGATGGGGCCACAGCTGGGGCCATCTCAATCTCCCACTGAACTGACATGGAGGAGAATGGATCCTTTGGAAGCACAAAACTGATGCACACAGCACGTTCTGGGACATGGGGACACAGAACTTCCCATATTGGGAGGCTTTTGGAACTTCAAGGTTCCCACAATATTTCCTGTAATAAATCCAGTAGTACAACTGCTTCTGGTTCAAAGTCAATGGTAATTTGAGGAGAAGAAAATCCACTGTATCTGCTGATCAATTACTAATTTAATATTATAATGCTGTTTTTTGTTATGCATCTTTCTAAGCTGCTTCAAGTAAACAATGATAGCATACTCAGCAAGTAAATAGAATTTTAAAATAGGTTATCATTGGCAGAACTGGTTATTTTTAATCCCTGTGTCTTTTATAAAAGAAAAAAGATACTTTTACAAGACACCTAGTTTAGTATAAAATAAAGATTTTTTAATGGCATGTCATCTTTTTTCACTTCCCTCATCCCCTGCCTAAGAGATTATTTGTTCTGCTGGGAAGACTCTGTTTTGAAATAAGTTTACTCTACACTTTCCTTCTTACAGAATCTCTTTCAGCCTATTTTTAGGTTGCTTAGATTTCAAAGCAAACTGGGAGTGCTTTGATAACGTTTAAGGATTGCACCTCACCTGAATTCAGAAGACACAGCAACAGAAACCTGCTGTGCTCCTTATCTCAGGCAATTTTGATAGGCAGCACCTGATAGAAAACACAATGTCCCGTGATCCACACAGATATTGGCAAATCAACTCCAAATTCAGAGGTCTAATTACAAAGTAATTTATTTGGAACAGTCAGGGAAGCTTTTAAAAACACTCATTACAGAGCAAATAAAATATATTTGACTCAGCTGTTTTCAGCTGTGATTTCTGCTTAAAATGGGTGACTAGAACAGAAAAGGAAAATTTCAATTCTGAAATATGTACTGCTGCTGTACAGAAATGCTCAGCTTGAGGGTTTTTTGCCATATCTTAATACTTACAATCTTTTAGACACATTAAAAATTTATTTAATGGTTGGGCAAGAGAAGATTTTGAAATTAATTTAAGCTGCGTCATTTGAATCCCATTTCCTGATCACAACTGCAAATTCATAAACTTTTATGATCATTTTTATTACTTAACTGACTCTACTGTCTATGAGACTTGTTAAATCCTGAATATTTTTTTTTATGAACATGAAAATAAATAATTTTGGTGTCTAAATGTATTTACACTCATCAAACATCCTTCATGAGACCAGTTCCAGTAAAATTGATTGAAACTTTCTGTGAGGACCCTTTAAATAGATCTTAGTCAAATGTTAGTAAACTTAGTACTGATTCCCTTATCTTTTTTCCATGCTTATTTTTTTTACTAATTTCATTATCATAAATAAATCTTAATTTCCTGTAACATATGTGCCAATCTGGAATAAATCCCTCTGTGCATATTCAAAGTTTACTTCAGCTTATGAACTGTTCAGGAGGTTTTGAGTCTTTCATGTCTTGATTTAAAACCACCATTTTAGTTTTTTTCCAAGTGTAAGAAGCCTTCTCTTTCACAGTAGTTTGTTGAGAAAAATCTTTGGAAAGAGGAGAAGTTCTAACTTAATAAAACAAGTTTTGGTTTTGAGTTTTACAGGAGGACACAGTAACCCAAAGCCATTAACAACTGAAAAAACTCATGACAAAGCTTCACGTAGAGTTTCTTAATCCAGTTCTGTCAAACAGCTGAGGTTAAAGTGAATTATTGACTTATTGGCAGTGTATTTATTGTGTGGGAACTTGGATCTTTGTGATAGGGATGGATCAGAGACCATTTACCTGGGAAGCGACAGGTTTTAGGGAGAATGAAGGTGGAAGTGCAGGTGCCTCCAGCCAGGCACTGAGCTTTTAAGCCAGTCAGTCAACTGAACCCAAAATTTATCTTATTCTAGGCTGTAATTTGGGCAATCTGAATTATCATCCCAGTTCTGCTCCCAGTTCCACATGGAATTTGCCCAGAGTGCTACAGGATGAGCGCTGGCCATGGTCAGTTCAGCATTCCAGTGGGAAATTGTTTTCCTCAGCACCTCTCACCTTCCAACTCCATGCTGAAGAACTTTCCTACCTGTTTTATTTTGCAGAGATCCCTGGAAACAGAGAATCCCTCATGGCAGGCAATGCAGAGCCACACTGAGCTGCCCAGATCCATGTTCCAGTTCTCTCCATCCCTGAATCAGCATCCCAGAGTCACCCAGCTTGGAAAAGACCTCCCAGGGCATGGAGTCCAACCTGGGATCAGTCCCATTTTCAACAAGTGCCATGTCCAGTCGTTCCTTGGACATCCAGGGATGGGGATCCCCCCACTTCCCAGTACCTTCCAGTGCCTGACCACATTTTCCATGGCTGCATTGGGATCGTGGTGTTTCTCTGGGGCTGGTTTGGGATACTCTGAGCACCTGCACAGCGTTAAGGACCTGCCCTGCTCTCTGTGCCCCACATAACAAGGACCCCATCAGAGTTTGGGGTGTCTCTCTGAGCTGCACTGTGTGGTTTGGGGTAAATAAAAGTATGGAAAGGCAGATCCAATGGGTTTTGCTGGGAATGGTCGGTGCAGTGTCCCATAAACTCCTGAGAAACACAGCCCAGTTCAGAGTTACCCTGTTACCTTCAGCAATCTCTACTCTCCTTTCTGAGCAAAACACATTTAGCACTGACATGAAGCAGCATTTTGGATGTTTATAACTTGTTTAGCACATCAATTTACAATTCCCAATTTCCCTGCTCGGCCCTGCTGTTCTCCCCAGAGGTATTGGGATCCCTGGAGTCAGGAGGTGGCAAATCCATTCGTTCTGCTTTTCCTGGGGCACAGCTGTTGCAGCTTGCTGCTTTTTGCCTGTCTGAGATCTTCTTAGGCCCAGGGGCTGATTTACTGCCCCATGTGCTCCCTGTGCTATTTCTCCACTGGGAATTTGTACTTGGAGTGACGCCCTCCCACTGCTCAGAGTGTACCTGTCTGGAGCTGCTGCTTTTCCCTAATTACAGACAAGGGCAGCATCCTTCTGTTGTGTGTGAGAGACAATCTTTTTATAACTTTCTATAACATAAAAAGGCTTTTCATAACTTAGACTTTTCTATGAGAGACTTTTGGGCCAACATATCACATGACAGTGCTTTTAGTCACTTGTGAATGTTGCTTTTTCCCTGGATTTATGAAAGAGACAACTTTAAACCGTGTTTTTAGCTGTGATTATAATTTGCTTTTAAACTGTAACTGATTTTCAGCAAAGCTGTGGTTTATTTAAACTAGCCCCGTGGTCTTGCAAAGCTTAGACAGTAACTTGAGATGTCACAGTGAGCACACACAGTGATCAAAATTATGGAGCAACTGCTCTGTGAAGAGAGATTGAATTCTTTAGGATTTTTCCACTCTGCAATGAGAACACGAAATGCAGAGTTATGGAGGGAGCCTCTGAATTCATGAATAGTGTGGGAAAGGTGCACAGAACATCATTTTTCATCCTTTTTCATATACAAGAAGCAGGCAGTATGCAAACGTGGAATGTTCTTAAATAGCACGGAATTAAATTTTGGAATGCGCTGCCGCAGGAGATTGCGGAGGCCAAAAGCATGAATAGATTTTTAAATCACCATCAGTGGCTATTGAAGTGAAACAAAAACCCTAAAAACACACACAAAACCACTGCTCAGGGTACAGACTCCTGCTCAGGAAGATCCTAAAGGGCTGATTGCAGGAGCTGGAGGTGTTACAGGCCTCGGTGACATCCCGAGCCAGGAGAATGTGGTGATGAACATTATTCAGCCCCAGTTAGGGATTTTGTCAGGGCCATATTCACTTCATGGTTTCTCTTAGTTGGCATCACTAAACCTATTTAAAATTTGAATTTCGTTGGTATCAGTCCATAGTGCAAAAAACCTACCTTGGTCTTCAGCTCAGGGGTTTTATTCTCATATTGAGTCATTCTTTGCCTACTTAACAGTATCCAAAGGAAAATGACCCCAAAGCAGCAGCAGAACTGGGAGAGATCAGAGATCACAAACAGCCCTGCAGAATTCATCCCGTGGTTTCCTTCTCACAGTTCCACGTTATCCTGGGAGGGAATGCCACGACAGGGGCTCACACCTCTGATTTTCCTCTTTCCTTATGGATTGCACTTCCCTGTCCATGACACCAGGCATGGAGAAACCCTCCTTGATGGAATTTGCCAACGGGTTGAGCAGTGAAATCCACACTTCAACTGGACTCCCCCTGCACTGCTGCCAAAAATAACAGAGATAACAGGTGTGGGGAGAGCTGGGATGTGGAGCCAAATGTTCCACAGCCATCCTTTGTTTTTTCAGTAAGAGGGAGTGTTTCCATGCAATTCCAGCCCTGGAGCACTCGTGGTGCTGTGAAGGACCTGTCCAGTCCTTTTCATCCCGAGAGTTTTCCCGATTGTGCCAACCCTGACTCACTCTGGGGATGCTGAAGTTCACCACCTTGGGCACCCAGAGCACAAGCTGGGTAACAGTTCAAGCTGAGGCTCTGCTGCCCTTGAAATTATGGGGGAATTTATTCTCTCCATCCATTAATGCTGAAATCTGCCATTGCTTGGCTGGTGAGGCTTTAGTAATCCATAAACTCTCTACAGCCCCGGATTATTGATAATTACAAAAAAATTTCAAGTGTTTATATAAAATTAGTGGCAAATTTAGTATTCCTCTGTTGTTTTATGCACTTCTGTTGCTGCCATCGACATCCTTCAGGATCCATCCTAGTGATGGATTGATAGAAACATTTGCTTTGTGCCCTAATTCCTTTCTTGTGTCTGAGTCTTGTAGGTTAAGGGTGGTGGCTCAACTCGTGTTTGTTGTGTCCCCACACTCTATCACATGTGCTTCACAAGGCTTCTCCATTTTTTGGGTTATCAAAAGTGATCAAAGCTTTGTGCCTCAAGAAATCCAATAAATCAGGATTAAACCCCCTGTTTTTGAGGAGAGTTTTTGATATATCCCTGGGCTTACGCTGCAGCTTTTGCTGCCAATCCAATTCAGTGAAAAACCTGCTTTTTTTCATATGGAATTGCATCAAATGATTTGCCATAAAAATGCCCTTTCTTTGCTTCTAGGCAAGAAATTAAGTCTCATTATTCTAAAACTCAATAAAATGGAATAGTGGCCCACTGTCTTTCTCATGAGCTCTAGAAATGGGAAGTTTTTTTGGCCCATAGAGAACAGATACAGTAGACTCTGCTATTCCCTGCTAAACTATATTTTGGCTGCTATGTCTGAGTAATTGATGCAGTCCACTGATACAATTTTGAGTTAAAAGGTGGGAGACCTGAATTTCAGTTTTATTGTCTGTCCATGTGTTTTGTTACTTCCAAACACCTTGGCACAGGAACTTTCACACTTGCTGGCAGTGTTCACTCCTTTGGGGTTTGCTCCCTGTAGTACTTCACTGATCAGAGTGAGATCCCAGTTTAGCCCTCCCCTTTTATCACTTTACAGCAGATATTGTCATACCTGACAAGTGAATTATCAAAATTTATCAACTTTTGAACTGTTACACTCCAAAATCTCATCCTAAATGCCATAAATCAGAAACACACACTTGTAGCAGTAGAAAAAATTCTATGGCACTTTTGCTCCTGAGGAAGGGCTTTGGGCCCCAAAATCGGTCTCTTCTGTCTGAATTATATCAGTTGATCTAACTTATGTTTTCTTCCTTGTAAATTCTGTCCAGCTTTTTTGATTGAGGACTTTAGGGTCACTAAAATTGATAATTATTAGACACAGAATACAAATAGTTAAATAGGAAAATGTCTCTAAATCATTGAGAGTCAGCATGATTGTTATGAATATTATTTAATAATATCGATATTGAATTAATAAATAAGCCTTAAGATTAGAATAATAAGTCAAAAGATGTCTTTCTCTATAAGAAAGTCCACAGAATCAGTTTGTTTCCAAAGAAACACAAAGAAAAACAGTTTTGTGTTTCCAAAGCAGTTTTTTCCCAAAGTAAATTTTTCCCCAAAGGTAACAATTGGCAAGACAAGAGGAAATGTCCTCAAGTGGTGTCAGGGGAAGTTTGAATTGGATATTAGGAAAATTCCCTTCACAGAAAGGGTTGTAAAACATTGGAACAGCTCAGGGAAGTGGTGGAGTCCCCATCCCTGGAAGTGTTCTGAAACGGATGTGGCACATGAGGGTGTGGATTGTGGTGGGATTTGATCTCACAGGTATTCCCAACCTTAACAATTCCATGATTCTGTCAGAGCCCACCTGAGTCAGTGTTCCAGTGGGATTCACCTCAACAGAGTAGTGGAGGTGTTCCTTTCCTGCCTCCATCCCACTGAGCTCCACCAATCCCACATAAATCCAGCTCCCAGCTCAGGCACAAGTTAAACATTTGACAGTTTTTGGACTGAAATGTAGCTGGAGAATGCACAAATCCACTGCAAACGTTACCTGGTGATGTATTGAAATGACAGAAGGGTGTGTATGGGGCAGAGTGGGGAACTGCAGCCAGCCTGAACTACAGCCAGAGCTGCTTTTTGCAGTTCTTAAACCTTTCACTGGTTTCATACACCAACCTCCAGGTCAGATTGTTGGGAGGTGCTCCTGAGAAATCTCTGAACCATTGCAGTGATTCCCAGGTGGGATTTTGGGAGGTGCTCCTGTGAAACCTCTGAACCATTGCAGTGATTCCCAGGTGGGATTTTGGGAGGTGCTCCTGTGAAGTCTCTGAACCATTGCAGTGATTCCCAGGTGGGATTTTGGGAGGTGCTCCTGATCCTGTCAGCCCTCTGAGCCCACTGAGTGCTGTAGCAGCTCCCCGTGGTACTGGCTCACTCCAAAGCCATTCCCACAGCCCAGATTTCCCTGCAGACAGCAAACCAACCCCCCGTGCATAGCTGGGGCCAAAATAGTCCCAATATTCTCTTTCCTGCTACTACAGCAGCTCTTAAAATGCAGGGTGAGATCATTGCAGCCTTTTGGGCTTTGGTGCAGTTTCCTATTTCTTTCGGGCTCTTTTTTAAGCCGGGCTGTCCTTACGGAGCCACCGCCGGGTGCTGTGTGCGCCCAGGATCCCTGCAGGCATCCTGATAACCCTGCACAACATTTTTAGCTTTATGGGAGATCAGGAGGTTCAGCAGGGACTTGCTGACATTCTCGGGAAGAATCCAGTGCTGGGCTGAGAATGGAGAGTGGCAGAAAGCACTTCTTAATTAATCATCAACGAAGGAATTAATGCCAGTGCAGTTTGTTTTATTTTTAATTCTATACGTTTGCTATAAAGAAATCCTGTGAGTGCTTTTGTTTTGCACCAGGGCAGGATCTAACCAGCTGAGCCTCAAGTAGAAATAGACTGGCAAGTCCCAATAAAGATCTACTGGAAGAAATTTATTTACACTGATGGATGCCTCATGTAGTAAACACTACACTTAGTGGTGTGTTAACAGCCTGAGTGTGTTTTTCTTTGCTACCATAAATCAACTCGTTGTAACCCATTTAATATTTCTAATCCCACATCTTTATAATGATTCTTTACAAATCAGGAATTTTGGGGGATGTAAGGTGCATTTTGTGCTGAGAGGGTTCCAGCTGAGTTTCCACGTCCTTGAGTTGCAGATGCCTTTGTGTCATGAGATCTTTTATTAAAAAAAAATACAGCACACTGTTCCTATGCCAAATATTCTTTTGGGAAGCTATTCTTGCTCCCACCCTCAATAGTAACAAGAAAATACTGCACTAGGAGTTATTTTTAAGTGGCTGGAAATAGCATCCGTATTATTTCAAGCCACTGATGTAGAAAATCTTTGGAAGAAAAGAACGGCCACTTGTTTATTGCAGGTTGTTTGTTCCCATTTGTTCGTTCTTCAGTTTCAGAAAAGTGCCACGTGAGCAAAAATTACCACTCAAGGTAATTTGTAAGCACCAGGCATTCTCATGTACAAAAAAATGATAGAAATGAGAATTACTGTTATTTTTCCCACTTCTATCGGGATTAAACAGAACAACAAACCTTGGCATCCTTGATTCTTCCAGGCTGGGATGTGCCTGTTAGGGCAGTTCTCAAACACTTGGAGAATCAATCCCACAGAAAAATCTTTTCCTTCTGTTAATAGAAAGGAATGAGGATTTATGCACAATATATCGGGTTCATTCATGAAGTTTCACAGGTGTGTAAAATACTACATCAGAAAAGTTTTTGTGCATTAGAGACACTCAGAATGTGGAGATTGTGTCAGACATTGAATAATTGGGGCTGAGTCTTCAACTCCATCACAAGGGGTGTAACAAAATTTCACAGCTGCAATACTTGTGCAGGAACTAAATATGCTGCCTGCAGAAACTTAGAATTTTACTTCAGCAACACAATTTATTTCTTTTCAGTTCAGACACCTTAGATAGGTATAAATAATTAACAAAAGTCAGAAGTAATTGGTATTTTCTAAAACTTTATGTAGATAGAGGTAGAACTTGACTAAATCCTCAGTATATTTCCAGTGTCACAGTCAGCTTGTGACTTCAAAGACAACAGAATTTGTACCATATGTGTCAGGAGTGGCTTGAGAACTTGTAAGATAACATCTTAAATGCACTCACTCTGTGTATTTCACTTTTTAAACTTATGTTCTTCAAAAGAGAAGTTTTTGCTGGATGCTGTTGTGCTGCTCACTTCAAGTGTAGATGCTCCTAAAAGCATTAAAAATAAATGGTCAACAGCCTTTAGTAACATTTGCTCGTGAATTTTAATTCATTTTATAGATACTTCCTATCTGTAATTAGCTCCACTGCCTATTCAATAGCCAGAATTAATTACTCCTACAATAACCAACAAAGGAGTTTCTGGAATTATTTTCTATAGAAGAAGATGTGTGAGGATGCATCCAGAGCTCCCTGCTCAAACACAGCCTGTTTATTTGATGGATACCATTTTTTTCCTCCCCAAACTGTATCTAATCAGCTCCTTCCAAAGCAATGCCACGCATGCAATGCATGTCCCATAATTCTCTCTGGAGACAGTGCACAGCTGCTGCAGTGAGTATTAGCTGCTTCTTACGGCTCCGTCTTTTCTTTCAATAGAAATCCCAGATGGCCGGGGGTCTTTCACACCACCGTGGTAAATATGAGCCTGCTTCAGGTGAAGAGGTGATGTAAGTCCATATAATTCTGCTTTAAGTGCAAAAATCCCACACTGAGCTCGATTACTGCCTGTTTTTCTCCCGTCCCTCAACTGGCCTGGCTTGATCCAACAGCAGGAGTGACTGGAAATGGGAATTGTTGTGCCTTAGGAAGCATCCTGTAGTCATACAACTGATGAGAGCTCTGCAGGGCTGAGCTCCTTGTGGTTCCACTCCTTGTGTGTTTGTTGGGGGAACTCTTCCAGCCCTGGGTCTGAGTTCTGTGAGGTGCTCGAGGCTCCTCCAAGGCTCCCACTTGTGCCCAGTTTGCCTCTGCAGCTCTGCTTTCCCTCTGCTCACGTCCTCTGGGAGCCAGGGGAGTCTTTCCAGCATTGCTTAGGGCTTAGGGACTGCTGCTCGTTTTGGGATGACAGCACATCCACACCAAAACATCATCACAGGTATCCCAGATCCTAAATTAGCTTCTCTGTTGAAAAAGAGTAACAAGGGACAGGAATTTGGTCAATATTCCCTTGCAGGCCTGTACACCGTGAATTTTAAAGGAAAAATTGGGTTTGGCACTCCGTTCCCTGGGCTGGGTGACAAGGTGGGGATTGTCCCACTTTGGACTCAATAGTCTTAAAGGTCTTTTCCAAAGGTTCTGTGATTCTCTGCTGGGATGTGAGGACACGTCCCAAGAAAAGGCTGGGATCTGACAGAACTCTGCTGCAGAACCCACAAATTCCCATCAGTTTGTCCCATGTGTTGCTGTCTCATTCTGGCTCAATCCCATCCAAGCTGAGCAGGAGGATTTGGAAACAGAATCTGGTGGTGCCTCAGAACCAGAGGAAACAGAAAAGGGATGGACATGAGCACAGATCCTGTTATGGGGCTGGGATTATTGTTGGAATTAGTGCTGGTGGATTCCAACTTTGGCTCAGGACAATCTCCTGAACTTTGAAATTATTGCAGAGAACTGGAGAATTTTCAGCCCCAAAGGTTTTCTGATGCACCTGCCATGTGTGTGCCAGGCTGTTGGAAGCACTACGTCCTGAACTTCCACAATTTCCTTTACGTAGCTTTTTCAGGTCAAAATACCCCACTGCCAACAGATTTAACAAGTCAAACTTGAAGCTGCTTTCCAATTGTACCCTAAATTTCTCCCTTCCTACTTCTAAATCAAGTCATTGCCCCAAAAAGCCAACGACAGAACTCCAGGGAGTGACATACAGTTTCAGCCCTAACACTTATCCCATTGAAAAATGCATAGACAGGACTCATTTCCCCCCAGCTTTTCAGAGTTGTGTCAAGCTATGGTGTCTACATCTGAGTTTTTTTTAAAGTTCTCATGATTTTTCATTTGTCGCCGCTCACTTAAATTTTTTATTATTCTTCCATGAATCTCCTGTCATTAATTTAAATCTTCGTGGTAAGGACAATCCTCAGTTGGAGCCTCAGCATATGCAAGCTTCAGCTTTTATTTTCCTGCCAAACTCAGCTTTCACTCACAGAGCTGCTCTTCACCACTACCTTGATGACTGCATTTTATTTATTTTACTTTTCTTATGAAGAAGCATTTCAGATAAGTTTCTTTTGCTGATTTTCTAAGCTGAAGGTTTTTTTTTTTCATCCCATTCTATCAGTTTGCTTTCTCTCTTATTCCTCTTTAAAACTTTTTATCATTCTTCCTTAAAGCTGCAACATCTTCTAAGGGATTTTTTTTTCTTAGAGTTCATTTTCATGCTGGTTACTTTTTACTCCAAAGCACGTCATAAAAGAGCTCAAAATCCAGCCTGTTGCCAGTCTTTGTGGAATAGTCTAGACGTAATAGCTCATTACATTTGCCTTTAATGACTGTTTTGCATTCTGGTTGTTAGCACTGCATGTTTATTTTCAGTCTCTGGGTGTGGATGTGCAGCCTGTGGACTTGGTATTGGATGGGTATGCAGGAAACACCAGTGGATGGTGTGGAAAATGATAATTCTTGGCCCATCTGTTGACTGGAATTAATTTAGCTATTGGAAAGGAATTCCTGGCTGGGAGAGGGGTGATGCACAGGCTCCCAGAGAAGCTGTGGCTGCCCCTGGATCCCTGGAAGTGTCCAAGGCCAGGTTGGATGGGGCTTGGAGCAGCCTGGGACAGTGGAAGGTGTCCCAAACGATTCCATGATTCTGTGATAACAAAAAAAAATTATGATATCAGACAAATGTCTTCAGGAAAAGGGAAATTCCCATTGATCACATGAAACAGGCCAGTAGGAGCCACCTGCTGATGTCTTTCAGGTGCTTGATTATCTAAGTTCTTCTTGTGGAGGAGAATTCTGCTGTGCATCTCTGAGCTGTTGTCAGCACCTCAGCCCCAAACATCTGCCAGTCTCACCTGGTGTTCTGCTTGCAGATAATCTAAATGATAAGGGGATGTTGATAAACACCTGAGAATGCTTAACCACACTCAGCTTTGGCCATGCTATTGTGTCAGTCTGGAATTTTTAATGGAAATTTAGAACTCAGTAGTTCTCTTTTAACCCCAAATTGAATTCTGAGACGGGTCTTTATTTTGGGCAAAGTAATGCATTGCTTCTGCGTTCTGAGTTTTGGAGATTTTGTGCTGTACAAAGAGGTTTTTTAAATGGTATCATTTAATCTCAGCTTGCACTAAAGGTTTGTCCATTTAATGTTGGTCCGTTCCTCATATTTTAATTAAACTTTAATTTTGATAAGCTACTTCCACTCCTCTGCACCTGATCGTTTTCCCAGGAAGTTGTTTCCTACTGGGCTTTTTTCAGGCTGGAGCTTTCCTTCCCTCTCTCCTCTCCTGCAGCTCCATGCATCTCTGCCTGGGGTTGTTTATGAACCAGTTTGGCAGACTGGGGCTGGGTGGAGCAGTTGAGATCCTGGGAGTTTACAGAAATCCTGCTCAGCTCAAGGCTGGGAAGGAGCCAGAGCAGAAAGCGGAGTGGGGTAGAGCAGCTTTGGAAATGTGGAGCTCTGTGCCTAAACTTGTGAGCTGGAGGAAGCTGTATCACTCTCTTCCCTTTCTCGGGGCTTTTGCATATTCTCTGCAAAAATCCTGGAAGCAGAGAATAAGGAAAATCCCCTAAACTTCCAATCAGCTCAGGAATTTATCCTGCAGACTGATTTTCCCTGTGGTTTTGGGCTAATATTGGCCAAGTCCATTGAGCCTTTATATAACACAACGTAAATTTTGGCAGTTACTGATAAAACCAGTTCTTATCACCCTAGATAATTGACTTTTGATTTTTTTTTTCCTCAGTAGGAACTTTGGGCTCCAGACTATTTGTGTGCCCCTCGAATCTTGGAGTGCTTAGAACCTGTTTCTTCTTGGATGCTGGGAACAGTGGGCAACACTTAAAGTGTGACTGTCACCAAATTTTGCTCAAAGGGGCCCCAAATCTTTGTTATCTTCAAGAAGGAAGGCAAGATCATTAAAAGTAATTATCCAGTGCCTGCTACTTGTTAATTACTTGTAAGTTCATTATTTGAGACTACACTCTGAGTATATCCTGCCTGGACAGTAGCCTACAGGTTCTGGATATAATTTTATTAGTGTCTTTGAAGCAGTCTATTACCTATTTAAAAATACTTCAAAATGTAATTATTTTAATGATTTTTAATCCTACAGGACGCATTGCTAATTATTACTGATATTATAAATTTATTTTATTGTATGGGGTAGATTTTGCCTGACGAGTTTCGGGGTTTTAATTAAAAGTTCTAATGGATTTATTACTAATAGCTTTGGGCTCTATTAACTGGAATGCTAATCACCTTTTCTGCCCAGTACTTTCTCTGGGAGATGTGGGTGATCAGAGAAATGATTCAGCCCATTTCAGCTGGATGTTGGAATGGGGTTTACGCCTTCCAGAGGAGGCTGAGACCTGTCATGGATTGTACCATGGAATTGGAGTTGGAGAATCAAGGCTGTCATGCAGAATTTGTCCTCTACAATGAATAATTCCATCGACCAGGATGGGACAAACTGATGTGACCTTGCAAACTTCTGTTTATCAAGATGAGATTACTCCAGAAATGACCAAACTCCCAGAAAACTTCTGCCCAGTGTAGGTCCTAGAAACATGGAAAGAATTTGAAATATATGGGAAATAAGGAGGGGAAGGGGGAGAGGGATCTGAGAGCTGAGACCCAGAGCTGAGGAGGTGGATCCAAAAGTGCTCGGGTGGACCAGGGGTGGGGCTGGCTGGAAGGGGTGCAGGGGTGCTGGAGGGTGTGGGAAGCAGGAATTTGTGTGCCATGGAGTGGGATGGGGCTCTGGGACATTGGGATTTTTTCCTAGGTCTGCCCTTGCTCGTTGGACATCCCAACCCTTTCATATCTTACAGAGTTATTTATTAAATCCACATGTTAGTTTATTAAATATATCAGAACTCTCCTACCATCCCTGGCTGCGCTCTGAGTTAGAAAAGATTCTGTGTTTAAAGCTGCAGATCCTTTTTGAGCTCTCCCACTGCTGTGCTGGGTTTGCTTATTAAGAGGACGACTTAATTAAACCCTTTCCTTCCAGCAAAACTGTGTCCAGTATAAGGTTTGTAACCAAGCATGGGGAAAGCTGGAACTGGTGCCGAGCTGGGGGTGTGGGGTTGAGGTGTGAAGGGCAGAGGTGGCAGGGTAAGGGTCACTTGGAAAGGTTGGAGGTCACTGTGCAGCTCTGTGTGGGACACTTGGGAAAAACAGGGGCACAGGGCAGTCCCTGAGGCTGCTGAGAAAAGCAGAAGTCACTGGAATATTTATTCATGCTGGAGATGGGAATATTTTAGGAGCCTGCAGCCATCTGGTTATAGTCAACTTGTCCACTCCTGAGGCCTTTAGAGCATATAGCCACCAGGGATCCTACAGCTCTTCCCGTTCTTTCACCTCTCGTGTACATTCCCAGGAAGAAAATGCTCCAAAAGAAATGCTGGGAATTCGGACATTTCGCCACATTGCACAACAAAGATGATTAAAAAAATCCCCGACAAACCCAGACAGACATACATTTACTTTATTAAGATATATTTTGAAGCCTTGTGATAATGGTGTGATTTAAAGGAGCCAAAGACATTTAAATGCCCGAATTGTATTGAGCATTCCTAGGAAAAGGAGGCATAAGCACTGCTCTTCTTCGAAAACTGGAGAAGGGATGGGATGATATGAGTTAGCCTGGCTCTTACCTCCCCTGTTTAACTGCAGTTGTGGTGTTTCCTTATCGCCTCATATCTGGGATAAAGCCCATGGCCTGGGTCTGAATTCAGGGATAAACCAAAAAGGACGCCCCACACGAGGCGAGTTCTTTGTGAACGGCAGAACTCTGAGGTAAAACGATAATTCTCGCACGTTGCCCCAACGCTGCGAGCCGGTCGAACAGAAAGTTTGCTCCTGGAAACCAATTTACTGATTAAAAACGGCACCCTCTGCTCATCACCTCCATCAGGGCGTCTTGAACTCCTGCGCTGACTTCTCCAGACAAATGCAAAGTGACATCTCGGAGCAGGAGCAGCTATTACTGGCACTCAGGACTTAATGCACTGACCCGGCCTTCCCTCCGTGACCTTGGCACCAGCAGGGAGATTAGGAGTGGGAGCGTCTCCCTGGGATGTTTATTTCCTTGGAAATAGCCTGGTTGTGAAATTAAAATGAAACAAAAAAATTGAAAATGACGAGCCGTGAAGTGAAAACGGAACAATTTGCCATCGTGCCTTGCAGCCAGAAAAAGCAAAGCCCCACCTGTGTGGCTGCCACAGACAACGGAGGGAAATAATATTTCACTACAAACCACAAAGGTGAGGCCAAATAAATGCGGGGACCTAGGTTTATTTCTCTTGAAACAACTCCATCCGAATTCTTGAAGGGATAATTAGAAAATCAAGTTGTGTTTACACGGTTTAAGTCTCAGTGCAAGGATTTCTGAAGCTCTGAAGTGCTGCTGCACCACAGAATGTTCTGATTGCTCCAACCTCCCCTATGAGTCTCTTTCCAGTAATCAGGAAAGCAAATTTCCTCGGGAGCCAGTAGGAGAAGTGAATTTATAGTTATTCCCTGCCAGCTGCTTAAAAAGCTGCCAGCTAATCTGTTTCCCTGCTCTTTTTTGTGTGTGTCAAAGTTGAGATCTATCTTGATTTGAGCTGAATTCTTTGTGGAAAAGCTTGGTGATTGCTGGTGTTTTCCTGCTGGAAAAACACCCCCTTCAACAGAAAACTTCTGAGCTCATTTTTTATAATCACACAATTTGTCGTGGAGCTGAGAGCGCTGGGAGAGCAAGAATGGGAGAATTACTGAGAATTCACACTGCCCACTTCTTTAAGGCACAGCAATCACTGGGCTTTGTGGGTTTTAATATAAAAACTAAATTTTGTTTCGTGGAGTTTTACACCATTCCATTGGGGAACATCACAGTTGTGAGCTGTGCTGTTACACTTGGTGTGTACCTGGTGTGTGAACAATGTAAATTGTCTGGAATAGGGATTGGATCAGCTCTGTCAGGATTTCCTCTCCTTAACAGTGTGGTGACCACTCCCAGAGGAATTCTCCCCTCAGTCAAGGCTTCATTGAGGTCCTTTGTTTTCACTTCTTGCACAACTTTGCTTCTATTGCTGCCTGTTCTGCCCCATCTTCTCGAATATTCCTCTGTCCTCACATTCTTGCAATCCCTTTTTCTCATGAATGTGACTCCTGATACTGATCCATCTGATATTTCTGGGATTTGCCCCTGGATCTCTGGTGGTGTCCAAGGCCAGGTTGGACGGGGCTTGGAGCACCCTGGGATAGTGGAAGGTGTCCCTGCCCATGGCAGGGGGTGGGATGGGATGGGCTTTCAGGTCCTTTCCAAACCAGATCATCCCAGGATTCTGTGATCCTACCATTTTGTGTGTCAAACAGCTTTCCTTTCTTCTTATGGAAAAGGTGAATTTGGGACAAATTCTGGAAGCCATCGTTACTTGACAGACTCAGGAAATACCTATTCCCTTCCCAGTTTCTCCCAGACTTCCTCTGTAATTAAAAAAAAAAGGCTTTATGGCTTTCACTGCACAGCAGAGAGAACCAGAAAGGGTTTTCTATAGCACCTGTTGTCGTATTTAGGAATAATTATTGCAAATATGTAAATGCCAGGAAGGCAAGGATGGGCAGAAGCCACGGCTTATCTTTCATTCTGCTGAGCAGCACCGGTCAGGAACAGCACCAGAAAGTGGGAAGCATTGTAGCACAATAAATAATTGCACAGCACAATATTCCTTCACCCCCCATAAATCCATCTGTGTTTTCCCTGCGTGTTCCACACATCTGAACACCATTCCAGGCTAAGGGCAGCCCGTCCCGTTCCAGCCCTGCAGCTGATGGCTCCCCTGGGAGCAATCCCCAGTGTTGGCTTTGGCACAGCCTTATCCTGACAGGCAGAGTTTGCAGCAGGGATTTTTTTCGCAAGGTTAATTTTCTGAGTCTTTATCAGTCGTTAATATCTCCCTCCCCCAAAAAATGTGTCTTTAAAAATTCCAGAGAAAGTGTCCCAGGCAAACAAATGGTTTCTGTTCAAACTTCTACCTGGAGGTTTTTAAACGGTTTCAAGGAGTAGGTGGTAAAGTCATTAGCAGATCATAATCACTGCTTCGGTGTTTGCTTCAGAGATCCAGAATACAAAGCAATCTGCACAGCATCTCTCAGGATCAGGTGCATCTCCTTTTTGGGAATCTTACTTGGATCTGTGGATGTTCCTGATTTTTGATCACATCCTTACAGGTGTACCGTGCTACTGTCTGGAAATGACATCATTTGGAGTCATTTTTGCAATACTGTTTTAATTCTGAGTGGGTGATTTTGGTTTGCTCCATGTCTGAAACATGGAAGAGCAGCCTGGCCCTGAGTTACACAAATTCCTTTGGGAAAAACTCACCAAAACCAGCTCTGTTATTTCAGGCATTTATTAACGTCCCCGATTTCTTCAAACTCCTCGCCAGCAGTTCTTTTCCCAGTGCTGAAATAAAAAGTTATTCAACAGAAAATGTGAGAATTAAAAGTATAAAAAATTGAGATTATCTTACCTGATAAACTGGGCCTGATTTGACTGATTTCAATACCAAAATTTGATTGTTGGTTGCAGCATCCAACAGCACCGGATGTGGAAGGAGCCATGGTTAAAACAAGGATGTTTAGCAACATTGGTTCTTGATATTTAGGAAATCCATTCCTACCCACAAACAACCCTGATCCAAACCCTCCTCTGCCAAACCTGTTGATTTTGAGGTCATGGTTCCAAGTCCTTCCCTTCAGCCTCGGCTGGGGCTTCTTGTGCAACTTCCTCCCTGTAAGAGTCAAGGAATTTCACCTTTCCCAACCCTTTCTGGGCAGAGTTTGCACATCCCCTCACGTACCCATCGTTAATAAAGCACATTTGTTCCTCAGCTGACAGTTCCTCACAGCAGACACATTCTGAGTCGTGGCAGAGGCTTCCAAGGCAGCATTCCTTTTGTTAAAAGCCTCAATCATATCTGGTGTTATTAAGGATGATAATTACCTCTGGAGGGTTGGAGCAGTGCTGCTGCTGCAGAAATTTAAGGTGTGTTTTGCTGCTTTGTTTCTGATTTGATTTTCAGTTGTTTAGATTTCGATTTAGGTGTGAAAGTGGGGATTAAAGCTGCAGTGACCCAATTATAGTTATTGCAGCTGTTAATCACCAGTGATTTAAAGATACTTGAAGGCGGTTGGTAGTTGGGAAAATGAATAAAATACTGTCATTGACAATTCATCATTGCAGTCTTCAATGGTCTTCATAAAAATCAACCCTTGGCAATTTTTAAAAGACGTTTGAGGTTGTTCCTTTTCTGCTCAGCTCTGTTCTCTGTGGGAGCAATATTCCTAATGAATTCTTACGGAATATATGGAATCACATCCATGTTTATCGTGACCACGTGACCATGGGGCAAACCCTCCTCCAACTTTTTCCCTGAACTGCCCTCCCGCTGCAGAGGCGACCTCTGGAATGGGGTTGGATGTGGTGCACTGGCTGTGGGAGCACGTGGAGCTAATCCACGTTCCCACTCATCTCTGCAGCGTTGCCTTTGCAGGGAATTACGCTGATTTAAATGTCAGCAGAGTTATTTTACTTCTGATCGTTTTAGGCAAAGCATCCAGTTAATGTGCTTATCCAGCAGGGTTGGCTATTCCGTTCATCCAAAGGGACATTCCAGAGGAATAAGGCTGCAAGTTTTAAAGTGGGGATGGTTTCATGCTCCAGGCAGCAGGTTGGATTTCCCAGACGGACTGGTAGACTCTCTGGAACCACAGGTTCAGGTCCTGGCAGCCAGCCCTGCCTGGGGACACACGTGACATACCTCTGGTCCCCTGTGTGTGGCTCTGCTGAAATCCCACACACTCAGGGGGAATAAACAGTTTTATCCCCAGCCAGGGGTGGGCACTGGCAGCAACTTCCTAAGGCTCTGGAATTGCCCCTGCTCCTGTCTGAACAGTGAGAGGAGAAGAGGAACCCTAGGTTAGCCAGGGTGGTGGAACATACACTCAGAACCTCCCTCCCTTCCCCCAAAACCTGGAAAATGTTGTCAGAAAATAGAGGTTTTGCTCTGGAACTGAATATCTTTGGGTTTGGGAAGAAGAATGTGGGAGTTCAGGTGTTACCTGACCTCAGCCTGCTCGTCGAGGTGGTTGTTGAGCACTTCGTTGTTTGGTGAGGTCTGAATTACAGAAGTTGTGTGTAGGGGTCAGACAGAGAGAAGGCTCTGGGAGACCTCGCTGGGGTCTTTGAGGATTTAAAGGGGGCTGATAAAAAAGGGAGACAGTGATTTTTTACACAGGCAGGCAGTGACAGGACACAGGGAATGGCTTCCCACTGCCAGAGGGCAGGGATGGATGGGATACTGGGAAGGAATTCCTGGCTGAGAGGGTGGGGAGGCCCTGGCAGAGGGTGCCCAGAGCAGCTGTGGCTGCCCCTGGATCCCTGGCAGTGCCCAAGGCCAGGCTGGACAGGGCTTAGAGCAGCCTGGGACAGTGGAAATGTCCCTGCCCATGGCAGGGGGGGGACTGGATGGGATTTAAGATCCTTCCAACCCAAACCAGTGTGGGATTCTATGAAAAAACCCCTCTGTCCCAACTGAAAAACTGCTTAGAAAGTCTTACAAAAATGGGATCCCAACACCTTGGCAGAGGACCCTTTTTTGGGCAAATATTTTGACACAGAAATTAAGGATCACTTTTGATGAACAGAGTGGGATTCCTGCAGTGCCCAGGTGACATTTCATAAACAGCCCAGGAACTGATTTTTAACTCCTTTGCCTTAGAGCTTTGAAAGAAAATAGGAAGGACTGTGCAGAAGTGCAGGGACAACCCTGCCCCGTGTTTTGGAGGGAAAAAGGGCAGTATTCCCTGGACAGCAAGGTGGGAATGCTCCTGGAGCAGTGCTCTTTGACTGAATGGCTCCATTCATCCCAGGGCTGATTGACAGCCAGGCAGAGCCTGCCTGCGTTTATCAGCTCCGTGCCCGAGTGCTGAACAGACATCTCGCAGCAATATTTTCATATATCAGCAATGCTCCTTTCCAGGAGGGTTTTGACAGGCTAAACCAAGACAATATTTAACTCTGCCCCACCTCTGCTTGCTGCTACAACACTTTGTGAGAAGGGTCTGCAGTGGGAGAGCCCTTTGAGGCGTCATTCACTTCAAATAAAGGCTGAACTGCAGCTGTCTTAGAGATTGGGCACAATTGTTATTAAGCATTTCGGATAACAATGAGGGGGAAAAAAAGCTCCAAACCTCAAAGATTGTTTAAGATTTTCACCTAGAGGATAGAATGTATTTTTAAATGCAATGTTTGGGGTTTCTTGTGTGTCACAGAGCAGGTCCCTAATACAGGCTGGCACAGTTTTTCCCATGCATCCTGGAGATAGCTGAAGGTCTGAGTGAACACTGATGAGTCTGAAACACATCAGTGGATTGAGCAATGAGTAAAGGATTGGAGAAGTCTGTATGTGACAGCAGCAGCTTTCCAGAGAAACAGAACTTTAACAACTGCTGCCCTTGTGCAGATGGTGTTAATTTAGCCTTAAAATTCTGTCCCAATGGGTGTGGCTGATCTCCGAAGGGGTTGAGGAAATCCTACAAGTTTGCTCCATGGAGCAATCCTTTTGAATTAGATTTTTGCTGGTATAGTGGAAGGGAAATGGCAAAAATCAGTTCTGCTGTAGTTTAATTTGTGAGCCCCTTGCAGGAACCTCAGCAGCACTACCAGAGCAGGAATGGTGCAAGGAGGTAAAACAGCACCAGGTGACCATTTCTAAATGGACAACAGAATAAAAACAAGTCTGGAATGAAAGAATAATCTCATTATCGTAGGAGGTGTTTAGCAGCACAGTGTTGATCATTCCCACTATTCCATAACGTCAGAAATTTAGCTGAGATATCCAAATGTGATCCTCAGGCGTGACCAAGTGTAAGTTCTTGCAGGTTTCCTTACATTCTGAAAAGTTAATTTTGTTCCGACAGACACGTTTTGGACAGAGTTTCATGCTTGGGGCGGAAAAAAAAGAAGTAATTTTTCAGAAAAACCAGTTTTAATTTTTTACTAATACAATAATAATCCAGGCTTTTAGATTATTGCACCTGCTCTTCACTGAAATGAAAATTAAACAAACTTCAGCCTAACCAGAATGGGTTGCACAAAAGTAAAAACCTAAGGAGAAGGAAAAGCTGTTAAGAGATTTAAGCACACGAGGAACAAGACCTTTTAGAGGAGATTAAAGTGTGTGACAAGCATTAGTATTTCAAGGTGCTGCGATCTCCTCCTGGATTGATGTGCCTCAGAATGAGATGAGGCACATTAAGAGCTGGAATCGCTCAAGCTGGTGCGAGGCTGAATAGGAGCAATTACCAAATAGTCAGGCATTAAATAAAATGTGTGATTTTGGGAAGCTGCAGCACAGGAGGCTCCGTGTGATCAAACACTGCGGCGCCGAGCCTCTCCCTTGAAATCCAAACTTCAGGAGACGACACTTCTTGGGGAAACTGGGAAGCTGGAAAGGAACAGTTCCGATTTGGATGTTGCTGCCTGGCACTTGGTGCGGTGAGAAAGCATTACTGCCAGAGAGGGAATAATTAATGTGGTTAATCAGCATTTAAAGGGCAGCAGGTGCAGGTTGGGGCGGTTCAAACGTGCCCAGGTAGCTCTGGGTGCTGGTGGGGAGTGAGGACTGACCCACAGACTCCATTAGGAGGCTTTTTCTGCATTAAAGAGCCTTATTCCCCCTGAGCATTAAAGCAGAATCCTCTTAGGCCCCGTTCAAACAGTTTGTCTGGGCTGTAAGTCGGGCACAGCAGTTTTCCAGGGGGGTTTAGCCTAAAGCGTGGCCAAGTGGGATTAAAGAGCAAGCCCAGCTCCCCACTGCTGGGGCTTTCTGGGGATCCAGGGCTGGGGAGCCTCCAAAGTGAGCTGAGACAGCAGAAAAACCACGCTGGAAAGGTCTTTGTGAAGAGCTGGAAATGAAGCTATTGACAGTGAGAGGAGTAATTTTTCTTCGCCTTGCTTCTGTTTCTCCCAGTAAAAAGCAGGTCCTTAGGAGAAGTGGGAGTTTTCCTGCCCGTGGATTGATTTGCTTTCACTGAACTCAGCTAAAGTTTTGTCCCTGAACTAAGAAGGAGGCTCAAAGACCATAAAATCCTATAAACTCATTAAAAAGATACAAACCTGGATGCGTATTGGTGCTGAAACTTTAAAAAGAAGATTTTGGCTCGTTAACACTGCTGGAAACTTCGCTTATGAAATTAGAGCAAATGGTTTTGGTGAAACACTTTTAAACCTTGAAGACACCAAACCCAAAGTCATTATTGCTGGGTTGGTTTCAAACTGAGAAGTGTTTCAGTCTGTGTTTCAAAGGGAAATCAATTCTGGAGCGACCTGGGGGATGGATGAAGTTTGTTTCCCACATATTTTCCCTCATAACTCTCTGTGCACCTTCCATTTTGGGCACCATGGCCAAGCTCATTTCCTTGGTCAAACGTGCCAGCAATTGCCTCAGCAGCTGTGCAAGTTTGTTCTTTACTCGTTTCACCTGAGCTGGTAACCTGGACATTAAAATCCACCCCTACCCACAAGCTCCTCACTATTTAATGACCTAACAAAAAGGGGTAAAACAAAGAAAACACTTGTTTGTTTAGTAGAGTTAAATATATATATATATAATGATATTTTATGATTATTTCAGCCTGGTGGCTTCCCCAGGGAGCCCAAAGAAAACCAGCACAAGCTGGCAGTGACATTTGAGAGCTCACTAGGTCCTGTTAATGAGAATCATGCCTTCAAACTGCCTTTTTTTTGGTGGCTACAGTTAAAAATATCAGAGAGGGTCTCAGGACATTCGTGTGGCTTTAATTGCAGCATATTTATCACAGCTGAGTAATCACAGAAGCAGCAACAAATTCAGGGCTGCTCAGAGCCCAAGGAGCATCAGTTTTCCCAGGAATTATTGATTAAGCAGCCAGAGCTGAACACAGGAAGGGTTTTCCTACAAGGACTTTTGGAATGTTTTGGATAGAATCAATACATTGATAATAATATTGATAATAGTAATAATAATAATAATAAACCCCCCAATTAAATGCAGTTATTTAAAGCTGCATTCAGGAAGTTGCTCGTGAGTGTCCCATCAACATCTGGAATATTTCCTTATTTTGGCTAAACCTGGATCACTGAACTTCCTATTCTCTGGTACTAGACTGAAATTGTAAATTCCCATCCCTAACAAACTTTAGTGGTGAAAAAGTCTCAGTCAGGATTCTGACACATTTCTGAAGGCTGTTTCAGAAACCTGGCGTGGAATTGTTCGTGACATTTGGGTTGCAGTTGGAAATTAGGAATTTTTATTTGTTAAATAATGGTGTTTTAACAATCTTTTCTGAATATTTTACTGATGCTGGATATGGGGTTGTGTTTAAATCAGATCCAATTCACAGGTTGGATACTTCTCCTGGACAGCTGGTCCAGAGTCAGATTTTAGTTACCTTTTCTCATAAGAAACATAGAAAATTTGATCAAACGAAAATGTGTTGCTGGCTTCTGCTCATGGCCCTTTTAGTGGGAAAACTTTTAATATTTCTCTAGCAGAGTTTCACTGCCAGGGGAAGGAATCATTAAGGGCCACAATCCATGAGAAAGTTTTCAAAACATCAGAGATTGATTTTTGGGAAATTAATTGATGACAATTCTTTTTTTTTNTTTGTTGTTTTAAATTTTTTTTTTTTTTTTTTTTTTTTTTTTTTTTTTTTTACATTTCTATTATGTATAAACTTTAAACTTTCATGTTGGAAAATTCACTTGTGGAATTATAAGTGAGATTTTTGTTGCTGTGTCTTGGGAAGGTCTTGAAAAACAGGGATGGAGAATGGGATGTGCTGTTGGAGGTGGTGTCAGGATTTGCTGAGTTTTGCTGTTATCAAAAAATATCTGCAAGATGTAACTGGATTTTTTTTTTACTGAACTACTGGCTCAGCCTCACACTGGTGAGACAGAAAGTTTTGTGTTACACCGCAATACACAAAATTATAAATTATTTTTAAGCTAAATAAAGCCACTGCAGAGTGGTGAGAAGTGGTGTTGCTGTGGAATTCCAGAACAGCTTCAAGAGATTGTTGTGGTGTCTTTACTCTTCTGTTTTATGTAAAAAAAACCCCATTATTATTCATATGCAAAGAAAGGAGAATAATTTTCTTCCTTCCAAGCCCCAGAATTACTCCTGGCAATTTTAGTGCTCTCACCCATGGCCTTTCTAAACAGTGCAAGGTTGGTCTCATTTGTTTTCTTGGGAGTTGCCTTTTTAAAATCAAATATTAAATTTCAATTGCTCTGTACCAGCAGGTTGTATGCAGAGGAAGTTATAGGAACAGAATTATAATATTATATTGATATATATTAGCACTTTATCACTAAAACAATGATAAGTTTGCCCACGAAAAAAATAGACCTGGACATGAGCTTCAGTTGCAGGCAAAGGGACAGAATGCAAATACACTGTAAATATAAAACAAAAATTAAAATACTGAGTATTTATTCCGACACATTTCTTTAGTTATGGATTAATTTCAGAATTTGAGGAGGAAAAAAGGATGTAATTGTGTTGCTTCTTTGGCATTTTGTTATTTGTTATTGGGTGTTGTTTCTTTGGCAATTTTAGTGGAGCTCTTGAGAAAAACGAAACAAAATCCTGCATTTGAATCCTGCCTTTCTGCTTTGATCTAACACAGAGTGAGCAGGCAAACTCCTGGAGTTATTATGGAAGTAGGTTGAGCCTGTGTGCGAAATCCGAGAGGAAAACTCCCTCATTTCATAACAGCATGCACTAACTCCGGAGGTGTTCCCAAAATACCTGCTATTCAAAGAAGGAATAAATAAATAAACAGGGAAAACTGCAGCCACTCCAGGTTTGTTGAGGATGATGCATCTGTGTATTTCTGGAGTGATTCCACACAAGGATTCATACAAGCCATTCTCTGTAATTAATAATATCAATATGCTGTCAATTAATAACTTTGATTAGTTTTTCTGCAATCATCCCTAACGCCAGCATTTGAGTCAAAGCCTTTCTTTAGTTTGTTTAATTTACAAATTAGAGAGGGTTCAGGGACACAATCCAGGCAGGGCTCCTTGGAACTGTGGGAGCAAAGGAGTCCATCAGGAGCTGCCGGCCGGAGCAGCGTTGGGAGCGACACTCAGGGATCCTGGAGGAGCTGCAGCCCGGGAAGAGAACTGCCGGCAGAGGAACCGGCTCTGCGTTTTAATTCCCTCTGTGCTCAGGGAAAAAAGGTGTTCCTGTGTTCCGGCTGCATCCAAGAGGGAGCTGCCTCCGTGAGCAGCGAGCTCTCGGGATCAGGGAAAACCTCAAGGTTCCCCAATCCCAGCTCAGCCATGGCAGCTGAGAGGGCAGGAGGGACTTTGATGTGTGTGCTCAGCTGATTTGGGATATTTCTCCTTCACTGGTGCTCGCTGTGGGCCCGAATCCAGGCACGGGAGGTGCAGGAGGACCTTTCCCCGGCCGTGGCTCCTGGCTCCAAAGCGGCTGGGAGCTGACCTGGGAACGTGCCACCCACTTCTGCTGCCGCCGGGCTCTGCTGCGAGCTTTGGGGTATGGTTCCTTCCGTGTGCTGCAGAAGCAGCAGCTTCTGGGCTCTGCAGGCGTCCCAGAGGGGTTCCCTGCAGGCGTCCCAGAGGGGTTCCCTGCAGGATCTCCGAGCACGGAGGGATGCGGTGCGAGCCGCACGAGCTCCGGTTGCTGTGGAGGACAGGGAGGATGGGACAAAGCCCGGCAGGAGCAGGGCCAGGCGCTCCTCACAGATGGATGCCATGGAGCTGGCACTGCCAGGGAGTGCAGGATTGTCCTATTGATCTGTTTAGGCACGGAAAGCAGAGCACCGCAGAGTTCCCCTTTGGTTATTTGCCCTGCCAGAGGAGCTCATGACGTTCCACACACCCAGGAGCACCAAGGCCACCTCCTCTGGAGCTCGCCAGGACAGAATCCCCCAAACCACAGCAATCCATTTCAGATGGAAGTACACTTTGTGCCTTTGGAAACAAACACATTTTCCACGTGATTTATTTAATTCTAACTCAAGGTCTTTCCTGGAATCCTCTCCATGGCTGTGGAGGAGGTTATCAGCTCTCTCCAATCCACCCAGACTTGTGGTGGAGAAGGATCCAGCTCCTGGGATCCTGGGGGGAAACTTCTCAGGGCAAGCTCTGGCTGTTAGAATTCCAGGAGAGGTGGGTGCTGCTCTTGTCTCTCAGCATCTGGAACTAGATCAGTGTTCCCTGCAAAGCCACCGGCTTTATCCAGCAGCTGCAGGGGGATCCAAACAGAACAACAGTGATGAATGACAATGATCCAGCCTGGAGAAGGCATTTTCTAGTGCCTAAAGAGGCTCTAGGAGAGCAGGAAAGGGATTTTGAGAAAGTCCCTACCCCTAACACTAGCCCTGGATTGACAGGACTCAGGGAATGGCTTCCCACTGCCAGAGGGCCGGGATGGATGGGATCTTGGGAAGGAATTCCTGGCTGTGAGGGTGGGGAGGCCCTGGCACAGGGTGCCCAGAAAGCTGTGGCTGCCCCTGGATCCCTGGCAGTGCCCAAGGCCAGGTTGGACAGGGCTTGGAGCAACCTGAGAGGGAAGATGTGCGCTGATGTCTTTGCAAACAGTTCGGTGGGTGAAGGGATGGGTGTTAACGGCTTGGAAATGGCTCTGAATGTCCCTGCTGGCTTTGCGCAGCAGGTTCGGTGCAGAACCCAGACAGTTTGGCTGCTGAAACAGACAAGTGGGGTCTGCACAAGGCTGAACTTCTGAACTTTGGGGAAAAATGACAGATTCAGGGGGGGATGTGGGGTAGGCGGTTCGGGAAGACTGCACCTTCCCAGTATCTCAGCCAACGGGAAAGGAAGCGGCCGGGAGTTTGGGATAACAGGAGGCTGCGCCACNATAAAAGGAGGCTGCGCCCCCCGAAAGCTCGAGAGTGGAAAGTGCGCGGGCTGTGCCCCCGTGGGCTCTCTGCCTTTATCCGAATAAAGTTGCAGGACTCCTCAGTCTCCTTTATGGACACCGGCTTTTCACAGCGGGATTTTCCGTGCAAATGGGGACTCACCCAGGATCCTTCCCCCGCCTGGGGCCGGCACGCGGCAGGAGGATCCGGAGGTGCCACACCCAGATTTTAGGTGAGCAGCTCCCTTCGGCGCTGGCCGGCACCGGGCATTGATCGGTAGCCGAGACTGTCCAGGAGACAGAAGAGAGGCGAACAAGGGGGTCCGTGGAGAGTCCACAGAAAAGGACCACTGGATATAGNGACAACGGGACGTGGATTCCCGGATCGGGCAGTGAGGGAAAGTCGAGAAGGATCTCATCAAACCTCACCGGTGAGTACAGCTGCGGGGAGCAAAGCATGGCAGGACGCCCAGGGTGGGCAGCAAAGGAAAGTCGAAAAAGGGTCTCGACCATTGGGATGGCGATCCCAAAATACCTCGGAAGAGTCCTTTGGGAGAACATTGAGATGGTTTGCACATTCTCCCAGAGGTAATTAAGGACATGGAAGCCCAGAGGGGGCAGGAAGAGGAGCCGAGAAAGGGTCTCGGCAACCCGCGGGCAACATGGTGTTGGTTTGGGAAAGGATTGGTTGAAGGGCAGTGTGGAGAGATCTGGTTAAGGCAAACAGCAACGGGAGGCTGTGATAAGGAAAGAAAAGAGAAACAGGGAGGACTGGGAAGTTCTCCGCTTTCTCTTTAATATCTTCAGTCTAATTCAGGGCCGGCTGCAGGTCTTTGGTATTCCCGGCTTCCAGGAGAGGGAAGGCAGGGAGGTATTGTTCCTACAGCCCCACCCCTCCCCGGGCCATCATGGAGCCAGGGCGGAGGATTTGGGTTTGTAAGGGGGTTTCTCTGGTGAGGATGCCGAGGCCGGGTGTGGAAATGCAGGACCGGCAGCACGGGCTGGGGACCCGTGGGGAGGTGCGGGACCGAGCCGGGGCTGTGGGACAGCCGGGTTCGGCTCCGGGCGGCCACCGGGACGGCGACTGGGAAGGAATGGATGTGCCATTTGTGACAAAGAGAACTTTAGAAATGGATTGTTGAGGGTGCCAGGATCTCCGGTTGTACCGGGGGCTCACCTCACTGGAGCCCTTGCTGGACCGAGACGCGGTTCGATGGGTGAAGGGGTGGGGGCAAACGGCTTGGAAATGGCTCTGGAGTGGCTTGGAATGGCTCTGACCCTGCTGGCTTTGGGCAGGTTCGGTGCAGAGCTCGGACATTTTGGCTCCTGAAACAGACAAGTGGGGTCTGCACAAGGCTGAACTTAGGGGGAAAATGACAGGTGCAAGGGGGGATATGGGGCAGGCGGTTCGGGAAGGCTGCACCTGCCCAGTGCCCCAGCAATGGGGAAAGGAACAGGGCAACGCGTGGCCGGGAGTTTGGGAGAAAAAGAGGCTGCGCCCCCCAAAACCCCGAGAGAGAAAACCCCGCGGGCTGTGCCCCGCTGGCCTCTGCCTTTATCCGAATAAAGTTGCCGGGCTCCTCTGTCTCCTTTATGGACACCGGCTTTCCACAGCGGGATTTTCCGTGCGCTGGGATGGGGGAAGGTGTCCCTGCCCGAGGCAGGGGTGGAATTAATCAGCTTTCAGGCCTCTTCCAACCCAGCCCGTTCTGGGATGCGATGATTCCATGATCCTCCTCTTATTCTCGTTTCTGCCTGAAAGGGATTCAGATTCCGGAGAAGCTGTGTGATAGAATTCGTGTGGAGTACGGAAGCTGAATGTAGGAAGCTGCGGAATACAGAAAAGCTATATTATATGAAAAGCTCCAGAGTATAAATTTAAAAACTGTACAAAATCTTTATTTATAGATTTCGGTTTTAGTCATCCAACTCTTTAAGGCTGCAGACAACAAGACAGATGAGATTGCTCTGGGGAAAATGCTCCAAACACACCCAGCTCTTTATATATGGCAGATGGCTCCAGAAACATACACATAACTCTATTTAGGGATTATTTTTATTTGTTACCAATTACTAAATATGTTATTAAGTCACTTTGTTGCAGCCTGGTTTGCAGTTGTTAACCTGAGTGTGGTGAGGCCAGACTGGGAACATCTGTAGTTATTGCAGTTCATGGGAACAGAGAATCCCAGAATGTTTGGGATGGAAGGGACCTTAAAGCCCATCCCACCCTCCGCCAAGGGCAGGGACACCTCCCACTATCCCAGGGTGCTCCAGCCTGGCCTTGGACACTTCCAGGGATCCAGGGGCAGCCACAGCTGCTCTGGTCATCAGTTCCATTTTAATGACTTTTTGCTTTTAGCTGTACTTTTGTTTTCCCTAATTCTGTCAAAATCCGAGTGGGAACGGAGATGGGGTTTAGAGACATCAGAGCAATGAATGGCTGAAAGCAGATGTTTGGTGTTCTGTAACTTAAATATTCCCCGGTAACTTACAGCAGACCCCACTTTGTTCTCCTGACCAGGAATCTCCATTTTAAAAATATTTTCCCTACTGGGATTTGCATATGCAAATACTTCTTGCCTCCATTTCTGGCGCTGTCTTTGTTTGTGATGGTGACAGTGACATCCTGTCCCCCTTGCAAGGACCAGAGCCCTGTGTCTGTGTGTTCCCAATAAATACAGCTCAGTCCCTGCTGCTGGATTTATGGGTTTTTGCTTTGAGGAAAAAAATCTTGGATATAGATCAGTGTGTTTTGAACAAGTTGTAAACAGGCACGGCATCTTTTCAAGTAACTGGGGCAGAAATAATGATTCATAAACTTCGGTAAATATGGACTTGGATAATTTTAAACCTTTCAGGGACTATCTGTGTCTTTGTGCATTTGGGGTGTTTGGGAATGAAGCCCTCACAATATAAAAAAAGGTGACAAAAAGGTCTGCAGTTCGTCTTCACCCCTCCAAGTCCCTCTGTACCACTGAAGTGAAAGAAAATTCCAGAGATAAATATTCAAGGAGCAGGCTGACAACGATAATGAAGTTGTGGGCTATGACTGGAGAATAATGACATTTCTTGAAATGGCTTTGTGAAAGAAGAGGCAAAATGTGTCTGGTTGTTGACAGAAAGAACATAAAAGAGATGAGCTTGAGACCAGTAATTTTTTAATATGTACAGCATGGGTGTTTTATAACAAAATAGCATTATACTAAGTATTTAAATTAAATACAAAAAAATTCCACCATTAGATGAAAAAACCTCTATCTGATGCTTGATTTTTTCTAAATCTTTTCAAATCCTGATTCTCTTCTGTCATCTGTGATGTTTTATGAGGAGGAATTGTCCCCACAGCACAAAAGGGAGTAGAGGATATGTATTATTTATAAAGGTTGTTCATTATAATGATTCTGGAGAGAAAACATTAACGCAGTGAGAGGTCCTGACTGCACTGGATTAGGGAAAGGGCAAGTGCCAGGATGGCAGCTCTGAACTGTGAACAGCGTCTTCCACTTTTATGTTTGCAGTTGGGAACTCTCTGCCTTCTGGAAGGACATTTTGAAGCCCAAATCATTCTCCTGGGGCAGGGACAGGAGCAGAGCTGCAGCACAGGTGTGCCCGGGTGGGGACCTGCTGCACAAAACCAGGAGAATGAGGGTGAGTTGGTGGCCACAGCCCAGGGCCAGGCAGCCAAAACCTCCCTGTGTGAGGTCACAGCCGGAGGGGAGGGGTGGTGCATCCAGAGGGACCTGGACGGGCTGGAGAGGTGGGACTGTGAAGTTCTACAGGGCCAGAACCAGCCTGCTGGTTCTGCACCTGGGTCAGGGAATCCCAGCACGAATCCAGGCTGGGTGGAGAAGGCATGGAGAACAGTCCTGGAGAGAAGAAATTGGGGATGTTGTTTGAGGAGAAGTTGGACTTGTCCCAGCCGTGTTCTCTGGCACCCAGAACCCCCCGTGCCCTGGGCTGATCCCACAGCAGGGGCAGCAGGAAAGGGGGAATTCTGCCCCTCTGCCCCACTCAGGTGAGACCCCACCTGCAGAGCTGCCCCAGCCCTGGGGCCCAGCACAGGGAGAACCTGGAGCTGCTGGAGAGAGCCCAGAGGAGGCCATGGAGCTGCTCCCAAGGGTGGAGTNGGCTGGACAGGGCTTGGAGCAGCCTGGGACAGTGGGAGGCATCCCTGCCCATGGCAGGGGTGGGACTGGATGGGATTTAAGATCCTTCCATCCCAACCCATTCCATGATTTTGACGTGAGGCAGTTGTGCCCTACGCCGGCGCTGTGACACATCACTAACAGGTAGAAGCCTGGTATGACTAATTTAAAGGTTTGAGCTCTTTCATTTCCATATCATCAGTGAAGCAGATGGTTAAACACGGCAGCTAAAATGTGTATTAAGACACTGATAGACTGTCTGGTTTGGGGAGCAGTTGGAAAACTGCTTTTGAGAGCAGTTTTTGTATTTCCAGGAGATTCAGTTTTAGTTTGGCCCTTTGGGAAAGGTGTCATTTTCTTGTGTGCTTGTTTTTGTTTGTCACGCTTGCCAAGCTCTGTATCTCGAGTTCAATATTTTTATTAAAAACCAGGTTCAGAAGTAAATTTTACTTTGGCAGTCCATCTTAACCTCTGAGGAATAAAACACTGGTGTTTGCTGTGCAAACAGAACCCCAGAGAAGCCTCCAAATATGACCTCAAAGCTCCCTGTCTTAAAAAATTTTACAGGAAAGGAAAGGAGATTCCTCTTCAGTATTTTTACTGCATTCTCTATTAAAAGCATAGATGGCATGAGATAAAAATTAGCTTAATGAGACCTGTGTATCTTATCACAGTATTTTACCTCCTCGAAGCTGATAAGAGGTTTTCAAGAATAAGCACTGCAAGCATCAAAGCTCCACAAATAAAGAAGGGGTTTGTTTGGTGGGGTTTTTTCCCACCTCAGTCCTTTGAGGTTTGAGCTTTCAATGACCACGGCAGAAACAAATCCCTGTGCTGAAGCGACAGAGATCCCGAAAACGCCTGGGGTGTGAGGGCTGCTGGGTTCGGGACAGGCTCGGCAGGGTGTGAAGTGCAGGTGTACAGCTCTGGGAAAGGGCACTCCACGTGTCCCACCTGCGGGCTTGGATGCACGTGGGGAGGATCAGCTGTTGCCAGGAGTCACCTGGGAGGTTTGGAGACATCTCTGAGGACAGTCAAGGGCAGTGCCTCCTCTGGAAGGTGGTGGCCATCTCAGGCTCCATCACTTGGGATCACCAGCAGACTCAACTGAAGGCCGTGGATGTTCTTCTGCCTCAAACAGTGGAAGAATTTCCAATTTTTTTTTTTGTGACAGCCTTACAGATCACTCCCTGTGAAGGGATTTCTTGGAATGCTCATCCCTCCTTAAAGATGTGCAGGATCTCAAACACAACCCCTGGGCAGAGCTCCTGGACAGAGCTGTGAGGCCTGGATGTGCTGAGCTCCTGAAACCCAGGTGCCAGCCAGGAAACTGATCCCAAAGGACGGGGACAAGGAGTCTGGAGAAACGTGGGATGGTGGAAGATGCCTGCCCATGGCAGGGTTTGGGACAAGAAGAGCTTTAAGGTCCAACCCAAACTGTTCCATGATTCCATGATTGGGTTTTGCAGCCTCGGAGCTGGAATGCTCAGACTGGGGATCCAAGCTCCAGTTATGGTGCTGTCCGTACCCAGCCCTTGAAAGAGCACACAGATAAATTAATTTCCAGCTTTCAGATGCAGGGCCCCTTCTCATGCTCTCAGAAAGTTGGCAGCATTGCACCTGTGAGTACAGCTCAGAGACACATTTGTAGAACACGACCGAGTGAACAGAAATAACATAAAAATATTTATCCAACTTTCCCCTTGAGTTTTGTAATGCTTATTCAGGCAAGTGGCTATTTTTGTTTTTAACTTTATTGCTCCTTTGCCTGTCACTTAGGAAAACTGAAATTTCATCCCTTTTCAAAATCGGTGTTTTGAAAATAACACAGTAAAAGAAAAGTGGAGGTTTGAAGGAGGAAGATGAGAGGTGTGGACTCTTTGAACTGGAGAACTTGTTGGCTGCACTGGGGACAGGAGGTTTCGGTGTCTCAGGGAAATGCAGGGCAGTCCAGAGGTAAAGACAGTGTCATTCTGTGAGCTGTGATGTGTGTGAGAGGTGAGAAGGGTGAGCATGGGATGCTTCTAATGATAATTTCCTTCTTTCGCTTCCCAGCTACACTTGGATTTCTACTGTCATTTAAATGTGCTCATCTCCTAATTGCTGATGATTGACCCCGTTGTTGCATTAATTTCTCCTCTCCATTCCAGCACTGAAACAGGCACAAGCAGACAAACCAGAGCTGAACACGCTCACATTGCCCAGGAGATGCATCTCTGGTGGAAAGTTTATTTTTCCGTGTGACATCACCGCTCTTTAGGTGCCAGTAATTGTAAACATCCCTTGTTTTCAATTCTTTGTCCCCTTAATCTCATTAGGAGAATATCAGACGTTAAATCTTTTAAGTAGCATTAGGGAGTGTGCTCATCCATAACATATGAGAATGCCAGTCAGCTCTTAGCACCCCCTTCTCCAAGAGCTTCGCTGTTTTGCACGTTCCTGCGCTGAAAAACGAGATTTGGATTCCGCGAGGGCTTTGCCAGCCGAGGTTGTCGTGGCTTGGAGGAAAGGGAAGGAGCGCTGGGAACGGGACTGCCGGGGTAAATTGGGGAGGAAGAGGAGAAGCGATGGGGCAGAGCTGGCTGCCCCTGCCACAGCCCAGCCTCTCCAAGGAGCTCCCCGGAGCGGGTTGGAGGCCGGGGTGCGAGCACTGCGGCGGGGGCCGGGCGCGCTGCTGCGCGAGGTCACGGCAGGGACGCGCAGCACCCCCGCCAGCAGGGCTTTCATCTGCTCCCACAGCCCAGGCCGGACAGAACACCTCGTTTCCCTTCAGGAAATCATTCGTGTCTTCGTCTCCTCGGCTTCTGCTAGCTGGAAAAAGAGATTTTTGTTGTATTGCCCTTCTCGCTCCTCTCTTCCTCTTTGCCCCCTCGTTTCCTCTTCTGTCCCACCTGTTTCCACACCTGTTCTTCCTACCTTCCCTAACCCAGCCTTGCAGGAAAACAATTAATGAATAACTTCTGAAATATGAGTCAAAAGTCTTATGCCCTTCTCCTTTCCAGTCATTTCACAGCTTTTCTTTGCTGCTGGTGGTTTTTTGCCTTGGAAAGTTTGTAGCTATTCCAGGCAGATCTTTGTAACTTCATTAGGACAGAGGCTTTTTCAGTTCTACCATACGTGATTTTAAAGCTTCTGTGTCTGAAAGTAACAAAAATACTCGTCAAAATAAAACACAAAACAGGAATAAAAATTCTGGGTGTAATTCTCTCCCAGAGCCAGCGATGAAGGTGGGAACCTGGTGATGGTGAGGTTGTGTGGAGCCTTCCTTAGCTAAACACAGAAAAACATGTTCTTGCTGGGGAAAAAACTTTAAGAAGAAATAGGAACGATGATGATTCCTGCAATTCTTTGGAAGAAAAACTGATCCCAGATAAGGTTCAGGGGTTTGTCAGCCTCTTGTTCATAGACCGAGTTCGTTCTGCCCCATTAGAGTTTTGCCCAGTTAAAAAAGAAAGTTGATGGTTATAACATGGACTTTCATTCAAAAAATATCCCAATAGATAGACCTTTGATCAAACAGAGACTGAGGCTAAAAACTTAATTCTCTGTCAAATTTCTAAGTGTCTTGATGTGAATTTTGTTTTACCCCCAAACCCACGGATTCTGTTTTTATAAAATCCACTCTATTTTCCTAGAAAATGAGTCAAAGACAGTTTGATAGCATGTCTGTGTTGCACAAGAAGTTTTGGATGAGGGCTGCTGTCTGTAAAATCACAGCCCCCACTGTTGTTCAGAGCGTGGATGTGGACTGAAAAGCCAAAATTTTGTCTTGCAAAGCCACCTGGCTGCAGTTGATAGTAAACTCTATTGTTAACCCCTTTTCTGTAATATAATTAAAACACTGCTGAATGATCTGTTTAGTGTGGCCTGGCTGCTCCCTGGGAGCACAGCCCTTTGTGTCCAATAATCCTGGCCTTTGTGCAGGGCCGCCCGTGGCCAGGGCCGTGAAACCTTGTTTAAAGATTTTAAGATCTTCTTAATCCCTTCCCTGATGAGACACCCATTGCTGAAAGCTGGGGGGAAAGGTCCATCTGTCTTGCAACATATGTGTTTACACTGTAAAATCAGTAAATACAGCAGAGAGCTGCCAGTGCCAAGAATTTCCTTTAGTCATAAACTGAGAGACATTGTTTGGTTATTGTTCCTGGAGTTTACACACACCCGAGGGACCGGGATTGCAGATCACCCAGAGCAGGACTGAACGTGCAGCACAGCACCCCCCAAACCTGGAAATATTCCCAGTGGGCACAGAAGGGCACTGGGAAACCCAGCACTGGAGTGGGGGTCTGGGTTCCACACCGAGGCCGTTGTTAGTTCCGGAATTGCAGGGATGGACAATGGAATATTGGATATTCCCGCTTCTGCTTTTACTCCTGTGATTTACAGACTGGAGAGAGGGACTCCAGAGGTTATTGGAGCAGGATGATCCCAGCCAGCTCCTGGTTACCCTGAGTTGGGTGTCAGTAAGGAGATGCTGTAGCTGTTCTAGGAATAAATCTGTTAAAAGCTGGACAAACATGAGCACAACAATGTGAGAAAGACGTGGAGCTGCTGGAGCCAGTCCAGAGGAGGCCACGGAGCTGCTCCCAAGGCTGGAGCCCCTCTGGAACCAGGCTGGGAGAGCTGGGAATGTTCACCTGGAGAAGAGAAGGCTCCAGGGAGAGCTCAGAGCCCCTTGCAGGGCCTAAAGGGGCTCCAGGAGAGCTGGAGAGGGACTGGGGACAAGGGATGGAGGGACAGGACACAGGGAATGGCTTCCTACTGCCAGAGGGCAGGGATGGGTGGGATATTGGGAAGGAATTCCTGGCTGGGAGGGTGAGGAGGCCCTGGCACAGGGTGCCCAGAGCAGCTGTGGCTGCCCCTGGATCCCTGGCAGTGTCCAAGGCCAGGTTGGACAGGGCTTGGAGCAGCCTGGGATGGTGGAAGGTGTCCCTGCCCGTGGCAGGGGTGGGACTGGATGGGCTTTGAGCTCCCTTCCAACCCAAACCCTTCTGGGATTCCATGAACATGAAGAAGCATAAATTGAATTCTCTGACACTTTGCATGGCTTTAGTTTTAATCTGTTTCTGGTACTGAAAATTGTTTCAACTTCTTGTTAAATTTGTATTTCTGCTTAGAAAACTGCCAATACCACCCAACCCCCCCTCTTATTTTTTTTCTCTCATCG
>VZRQ01004393.1:101100-132984 GCA_013397975.1 Machaerirhynchus nigripectus | reverse complement strand
TTTATTGTTCACTGTTACTGTTTCTGTAACTGCAGTGCCTGGGGAGTGAAGGTACAGAACATGGGCTGATCTGCAATGTTTTGTTCAGATTTGGGATTAAAAGTGTCCCCTAGATATGGCAATTCAGTTTTAAGGGATGATTTAAGTACGAAGCCACTAAAAAAGGGAAGCCCCTGGCAACACTGGGATGAAATGGATCCATTTGGCAGGCAGGGGCTTAAGCAAAACTTTGTTTTTGAAACAGGTAACACCCAAAGGAAAATCTCCAAGTAGGATTTGGAAGAGGGCAGCTGGGTACCTTGTGCAGGAAATAATTTCCTTGTGTGAGGAACAGCAGCAGAGGAATTGTAAAATATATATTTGAACAATGGGAAAGGCAGACAGAGTCTGGCTTTACGGGCTGTGCTGAGGTGGAAATCAGTCTTGGAGACAGCAAGAGGGAGATTTGGGGAGAGAGGGAGATGCTGAGTAACTCTGAGAACAATTTTAGTTCAATTCAAGTGGAATGTATGGCCAGGGCCTGGCAGTGGAGGTGAGGGTGAGGATGGCCCTGGGGAAGGAGGTGAGCAAAGCCCCAGGGAATCGTGACTGCAGTGGATTTTATGCAGAAAGACCTTCTCAACACAGGCACAGTCTGGGTGTGAAGGCTTTAAAGGTGATTAATATTAATGATGCCATCCATTAAAAGTGTTGATATTGGCTGTGGCAGAGTGCAGAGCCTGTGGAGTGTTCATCCCTCACGTAAAGCACCTGAAGCTTGTTCCTCTCTGTTCCCAAGGAGATTTGGGAGAGAGAGGCTGAAATCTGGGACTGGTGTGCTGGGAAATAAATCCATCTGTGAGTCATTAATTCACCCAACTTCTGTGTGTGGACATTGAGCCAGACCAGCACTGAGGAGAGGGGAGAGAGAAGTCCCCAGGCCACTTCCCCTGACTGTCAGGAGTTCCTACAAAGCACAGGAATTGTTCAGGGAGTGCGTGTGGTAATAATCCAGTAATTACAGCCTGGAGAACAGAATAGGTTAAATCAGGTGAGAAACCCCAGTAAATGATCTGATTCATGAGGAGTCAGGTGAGCGCCTGCGGATGGGGTTGGAGATAGGGCTGAGATCACATTTAGATATTCCCTGGGTGAAACAGGGAGTTGGGGAGGCTCCCACTGCAGGAATCTGTACAGTCCCTGCCATGGGGATGGAGAGGGCAAATCTGAGCCTCGTCAGAGCACAGGATATCTGTTCTGTAGGAATGTCACGTGTGCTCAGCTGTCCATCCCTCTGTTGTGACAAAGTGCTTGGTGGTTCTTGGAAGATTGTTCCTGAAACTTGGAAAACTACCTGCTTTTATCCTCAGAAATTCCCTATTAAAGCTGCTTGTAATTCCTCAGAATTCTACCCTGTGTTACTGGATGGGGATCTCATCCAGGATTCCGAGGTGGTTTCTGTCGCCTAAAAAAAATGTTTGGGGGACCAATGCTTGCAAGCTGTCCTGGAGGAACAGCAGTGTAAAAATAGCAGAGGGAAGCTGGAAAAGCAGAGGTGGGAATGCTCATTTTGGAGTGGGCTGGGCCAGCATCTTGTGAGACGAGATTTTCTTGGTTTGCAATTGATTATCCTGGGAGATTACCAGCGATTGAAGGAGCTGATGCTGCACGTCAGCTCCTGACTGCAGAAATGCTGCCTGGGCAGGCAGGGAAATCATTCCCAGTCTGGGTGGGGGGCTCTGGGAACAGGCACCTGGATACTGCCACTGGAAAAATGGGGATAAAGAAATTCCTGTGGGGTTTTTCGAACAGAGAAAAAAAAAATCTAAAAATCAGATAATATTTGTTACATGTGAAAAACAAAGCGAAACATCTGACTAATTCTAAGAAATATTTTGTTTTCTGTCTTTACTATGAATTTCTTACGTTCTTATTCTTTCTCCCATTCTTCTAATCAGCAAGAGCTGTGGAAATTACCTGGGTAACTCCAGTCCTGGTGCCATGGTTCATTTTTTTAGCAGATATATAAATTGCTGTGTCAAAGCATGAAAAATTTGCTCCATTAGTGCAGGAGAGAGGAGCAACAGGTTGGTCAAACCCCTCTGCAAAATTAAATCTGATTTAGATGAGGAGGAGTAAAGAGCTGATTCTGGGAAAAATTAATGTGTAATGATCAGAGAAAAGCAACTCTGGGGGGGGGTTTTGAAGGATTTCTGGTTTCCAGGACATCTGGAATGGGAGAAGGGAAGGAAAATAAATCCACCGAGGAACAACTCCTTGTTATCTTTCGAGGCAGAAGGATGAGAACATCTGAGCCAGTGGGTAGCAAAGAATGTCAGTTATGTTCTAATCTAGATTGGTGAATAAAAAGATAATCATCAGTAAATTAGAAGGGGTGTTGAAAGCTCAGTTAATTATAGGAAATGAGGAAATTAGAGTGCTGAGTCTGACTGTTTCTGATTCACTTGTTAATTTAAAAAAAAAAAAGAGAGTGGTGGGGTTTTTTGTCATCTGTACTTTTGGCTCAGGTACGTAGTGATAGCACCAGGATTTTTGAAATTTGATTTAATTTAAAATAGCTCCTTAGATTAGGGGTTTGTCTTTGGCTGAACATCATCTGGAGGAGATTGTGGTTTTAATGCATCTCTCTAAGGTCAGGGATTGTTTTTTGTTGCACAGAGCCTGCGTTCCTGCTGACCGTGAAGTGGAACACAAGAACTCTGTTGCCTCTTAAATCAGAGCTGTTTGTCCCAATGATTTTAAGAAAAAAATTAAAATTGTAGCTTGAGATTCTCCATGTCTTATTTTTAACTCGTGATTAAATTCGGTGTGTGAGAGGGAGAAGGAGAGTGACCAGAGGAGTATGAAGAAATGTTTTGGCCACGTTTTGGTGTCATAAAAGGCATCATTTATTTTTGCATTTACTCTAAGGATTTTCTATTTTTAGTCATTTTTACTCTTTCTTTGAGTACTTGCCCAGCAAACAGATGGATTTAAATGGTCCATAAAGTCCCTTTCAGAGCTGAAAGAGGTCCCCAGAGTTACCATCACCTACCAAATTTCTGATTTTCCATGTTTATTCTTGGAAGTAGCTTCTTTACATGAAATTAATGAAAAACTCTTTGATTTTTCAAACCTGGTTATGCAGTAATTCTGAGTAAAGCCAAATCTTCCTCGCAGCACCTCTTGCAGTTTGGAAATCACTTATGAAACCACACTGGAGTTATTGGACAAGTTACAGAGAATGGAATATTGACTGTTGGCAAAGGAATTGGGTGAAACAGAAATCCAGTGCTCCTCTGGGACTGGAAAATCAGCAGGAAAGCTTCCCAGGAACTCGGAAAGTGATTTCCTTGTATTTTTTAAGGGACCTTTGCATATGTACAGCATTTCCTGAATTTACAGAGAGGTTCTTTAAATAGCAACAGCAACAACTATGATGCCTAAATAAATAATTCCAGATGGCCCAGATATTAAACTGCAATTATATTGGAAAGGGCAACGTTTCAACATCTCAGGGCCTCTCTGCAAGTTTATGGGTAGAATATTGTCCATATCAAACTCCTGTCCTTTATTCCCATTTTCCCTTCACAGGTGCTCCATGACAGGGGTTGGAACGGGCTGAGCTTTTTAAGACCCTTCCCAACCCGAATTACTCAAGGATTCTCTGGCTCTGTGGTTCTGGGAAGAAAAGATTCAGGAGCAGAGTGGTTTTTTTAAACATTCTGTGGGGGAAATCTCAAGCTCAAAGGGTAATTACAATAATTTGACGGGATAAATTCTTTATAATCTTTTGATAAATAGTTTTCAGGCCCAAATTCCATTTTGGCCAGAGTAGCAATTGCAAAAGGTGATATTTCCATGGAAAAAAGTGAAGAGGAGAAGAAACACACCCCTGGTGTCAGTGGGGGTTTGATCCTCCTCACTTCCCCTTTCCTGGTATTTTTTTTAATCTGGGCTGAGCTTTCAGTCAGCCCCAAGCAAAGTAACTGGGCAAGAAAATGTGCACCAAGCATTCTTCTGATTTTTGCCCTCTGTGAGATGTTTTCCTTAGTGCAGGTAAAAGGGGGTTAAGCAGGTTGAGGTCCTCCAGCAGCTCTGTTTTTCCGGGAAAAGCCGGGAATGTGGCTGTGCCCAGCTCAGCCCTTCAGCCATGGGCCAGAGCTTCATCCCCTGGGCTGGGCCTTTAACTCCAACCAGCAGCAAAATCCGTGGAATTAGGACGTGGGGATGAGTTCAGTGGATAAAAATCTACCAGAGTCAGCCTGGAACTCCTGGTTTTGTGGGGACAGGGAAGGGGAAAACCCCACCCAGCAGAGATCCAGTGCCCGGGTCGGAGCTGCTGGCCAAAACCCGGCTTGTGCAAGCCCTCCTGCGAGCCCACAGGGAGCCGGGGTGGGCAAACCAGGGGCCAGCCAGGCTTTTCCAGGGCTTAACCCCCAGGAAAACGTCCCTCACTCCGTGATCTGCTCAGGAACGTCTGCGTGTGGGCCACGGGGGTTTATTGCCACACTCGAGCGTGGCTGACTGTGCTAGAAATACAGGATATTATCTAAGGGCCTGTTCCCTCACGTGGCGTTTGCTGGACGTGGGACAGGGCAAATATCACCCTGCAGCCTGAATCCTGAATCCCTGCATTCCTAAAACTTGGAAATCCCGTGTAAGGCACGTCAATCCCAGTCTCCTCAGTCAGACTCATTCCTTGCCCAGATTGGAAAATAAGCAAATACGTTGGTTTTTTTGTTGGTTCCCACCCCCGTCTCCCCCCGCCCCTTCTTTCCTCCTTCTTGACTTTGTCTAGGAATCGTGGAACCGCTTTAATTGATGCAGGGTTATTACCGTAGGTTTTAGCTAAGGTTAATAAAGCAGAAATTTAATAGATACATTAAAATGTCTGGGAGAGTGGCTGAACGCTCTCGTGAGCGCTGGCATTGACCTCGCTGCACTTAAGGGCTCTGAGTCAGACTCCTGACGCCACGAGGCACGGGCAGAGTGGGAATGCATTTGTGCCTTGGGTGTAATTCAGCCTCACGAGCTCTGGGCCTTCTGGTGCACTAAGAGTTATTTCAGGCATTGCTTCACCACGTTCAAACTTAAGAGCAACAACAAAAAAAAAAGGGGCTTTTCTAGTTGATGGTTGTTTAAATTTATTTCCCCCTGCAGTTTTATTTGTTCGTGGTTAAAATCTCGGTACCGACTGTTTGTAGCTGTTCACTTACAGTAATCAATAAAAATGGATCAGAGATGAGGAAGGCAGCATCCCTGGCATGATTAATCTGGTTTCTTTCTCCAAAGGCTCTGGGTTTTGGCCTCGATCCTGGTGCACATGGAGTGTGTCCCTGCTCTAGAAGGGGCTGGGTTCTTTATGCAAAGGGAACATGATAAAAGTAATGCCACAAAACTTCTGATCCATTCCTGGAGCTATGGACAAGTCTGGGTTTGCAGGGACCTTAAAGCTCATCCCATTCCACCCCTGCCATGGGCAGGGATTCCTTCCACTATCCCAGGCTGATCCAAGCCCCAATGTCCAACCCGGCCTTGGGCACTTCCAGAGATCCAGGGGCAGCCACAGCTTCCCTGGGAAATCCATTCCAGCCCCTCCCCACCCTCACAGCCAAGAATTCCTTCCTAATATCCAAGCTAAACTTCCTCTCAGTTGGAATCCATTCCCCCTTGTCCTGTCACTCTCTGCTCATGTAAAAAGTTGCTCTCCATCTCTTTTTAAGTCCCCTTCAAGTATTGAAAAGCCACATTTTTGGTTTGAAATTTGTCATGAGAAGAATGCAAAAGATCACACGTGATCATTTGCATTCTTCTCGTGACAAATTTCAAACCAAAAATGTGAATTGCCTTTCACCCAAAGGATCCTTGCTTGGACAACTGGGCTTCATTGGAACTGTGGTTCTGACTGCAGAATTTTCTTCCTGAGGAACTTTTCCTCCTTGAACTTCTGGGTTTTCACTCTGCTCTGAGGGCTGGGTGTGCCTTGTTCAGCTGGACCCGTGCACGGACCATTAGTTTGGCATAAAGGCATCTCAAATCAGTGGGAATTCATCCCAGGCACTGCCAGGACTGCCGAGTGTGTTTTAAATCCTTACACGAAACTGAGACACCCCTCGCTGCCTTGATCTCTGCTTGGACAAGCTGTGGGTTGTCCAGATCTCCCTGACTCCAGTGCAACACGGCACATGTTCGTAATTAAGCTCCTGGTTGGAATCAAGATGTAGATGTGGCTGCAGAGAGAATCAATGATTGCTGCAAGAGTCATTTCCTTGCGCAAGGCAATTTAGCTGCCCTGAATATTAAGCTCTCCTAATTAAAGTGACATATTCACATATGTATTTATGTGTGGAAAAAGCAAGTTAAGAAACCTCCAGAAAACAAAAGCTCGTGGCTTTTTTGTATCAGTTTCTGAGAAGGAAAACAACAACAAAAAATAGTGGTGTAGACTTGATAGAATAAAACTTAAATCTGGGTTTGAAATGGTTTCAAGTATCACTGAAAAAATTAAATTCAGAGGATATCACTGCTGAAGAGAATCCAAGTAATCACTAAATATTTACCTTGTTGCCAGCCTGACGTTCTAAACACTCACCAAGACAACAGTGGAGCCAAAGTGGGGCTTCAGTGTTTTTATTTTAGTCTGAGATACAGCAAGTAAATAAGGGGAAAAAGCTTGAATTCTTTGCTTGTTTCTGGCACTGTTTCCACCAGAAAAGCAAGGAACAGAACAGACTTCTGTTTTTATAACATGGCTATCAGTAATAGGCTAAAAATATGTCGTGTGATTGAAGTGTTAAGTGCTGAATTGATTATTTCTATTAGCATTCACAGCTATTGGGAGTGGATTTATTAAAAGCTCCCTTGCAGCAGCAATCCGGAAACATTTACAAGGATGTGCACTTTTAATGGAATAGCTGAGTTTCACTCCGGGCGAGTGGGAGGGATTATGGAATGTCAGTGATTATCTGCAGTTGGAAAAACAGGGAAATCCGAAGCATATGTGCTGTGTGTGTGTAATATGGAGTGACAGGACACGGGGATGGGGTGCAAACTGAAAGAGAGGAGGTTTAGATGGGATCTTGGGAAGGAATTCCTGGCTGGGAAGGTGGGGAGGAGCTGGCACAGGGTGCCCAGAGCAGCTGTGGCGGCCCCTGGATCCCTGGAAGTGTCCAAGGCCAGGTTGGAGCACCCTGGGATAGTGGAAGGTGTCTCTTCCCATGGGAGAGGGTGGGACAATAGAATCTTTAAGGCATTTTCCAACCCGAACCATTCCACAATTCCTTGATTCCCTAAGTGTGTCCCTGTGAGGAGCACCCTCTCCATGGTGCACTGTCCTGGTGATCCTCTCTGGGATGTGTCACTGTGGGATTTCTCCATCTCCCTGCATCCCAGTGCAATGTGGGACATCTTATCTGAAAGCCCTGAGCTGGGATCAGCTGCCTCCTCTCCCGGAGCCACCACTGGCTCCAGGCCTGGAAGGCTGGGAGCTGAGTCTGCTCCCTCTGTCTTGACCAGAACCAAACCCAAAGCTGATTACCAGCTCTTAGCAATTAGCACAGGAGAGGCAGAAAGTAAGCAGGAAACTATACAAATTAAAAGAAAAGCAAGAAATGACAAAATGAGGACACTCAGCTCGTAGACAAGTGTTTGTTAATTAAAAATATTAAAGAAAAAAATAGCCTAATGCAGATGGAATCTATCTGTGAAAGAGAACCTTTAAGAGAGAGATTAAGGGGAAAAATATGAGCAGAAAGTTTATCTGAAGCAAAGGATACATGTTCTTGGAGCACTGTTAATTATCTTTAACTTGCAATGACTTAGAGATCCTGCAGAAGAAATTTAGAAATAGTGCTGAACTTAAACATAAATGTGGGGGGTGAAAAAATGAAATTGGCTGTAGCTATTGAAGGGAATGAGATAAGATCCCAGAATCCCAGACTGGTTTGGGTTGGAAAGGACCTTAAAGTCCATCCCATTACACCCCTGCCACAGGCAGGGACAACTCCCACTATCCCAGGGTGCTCCAAGCCCCATCCCATCCAGCCTGGCCTTGGACACTTCCAGGGATCCAGGGGCATCCGCCTCTTCTCACAGCTGTATCCACAGTGGAGCAGAATTTCCCCTACGGGGCTTGTGGGCTGTTGGTGATTTCTGACCCTCACTTTAGAAGAGTCTGAGTATCACCCAGTGAGATCCTGATTTCCCAGTTACCACAGGAGTCTCCTCCCGATTTCCCAGTTACCACAGGAGTCTCCTGTCTTTGCCCACTGAGCCATGTGGGGCTGTTCCTGATACCATCAGGAACAACTGGTCCTTGACTTCCAGTGCCTGCACCTTTGATCTCTGTGGGGGGATGGCAGAGGGCTGAGGAGAGAGGCGCGAGGGCGAAGTTGTCCCTTTGATATGGTCAGCAGGATTCCCTTGGGGAGTGTGGAAAAAGCAGCTCCCCGTGGCAGAGGAAGTGGGTGAGAGCCCAGCACAGAGCAATCCCTGCTTGGGGACAGCAGAAAGGACAAAAGGACCGTGCAAAATCTGCAAAACCAGCAGCAGCCACTCATGTGGGAGGCAGAGCCTCCATGTATTCCTCAATCAATCAAATGGATCATCCCATGACTTTGGGTTGACTTGGAGACTCGTGACTTCTTATTTCTCCTCTTGGGAGGCTTTCCTGAGCCCATCACACCTCACACGGCCGAGGATTTGCACTGTGAGTGGGGCTCAGCCTGAGCTTCCATGTGCAAACTCTCAAATTATCTTTTATGGCACTTCTGCGAGGGGTAGAATCGAGGAATTGTGGAATCATGGAATCCCAGAGTGGTCTGGGTTGGAAGGGACCTTAAAGCTCATCCAGTCCCACCCTGCCACGGGCAGGAACACCTTCCACTATCCCAGGGTGCTCCAAGCCCCGTCCAACCTGGCCTTGGGCACTGCCAGGGCTGGGAATTGCAGATAACTCTGCAGTGGGATGAGCCAGCAAGGACAGACATTTGCTTTTAGATTCAGCTAATTTATACAAAAATTAAGAAGTACTCTCCTCCACTTTCTAAGAATGTTGTACACAGCAAATTTGAGTTCTGCATACATAGGTAGGAATTTTTTCCCACCCCTGATCCATAAACACTCCGCCTTTGCATTTGTGAATCCTTCTTTTCCAGCTGTAGCATTCCCACTTGGGAGACTCCACTGTGGGAGTGGCACATGGATCAGCGATAAGAAGGGATGAATCTTGTGCCTTTCCTCACTTCAGTTTCCATAATTTCCAGTATGAAAATAGGATATTTGAAACTCGTATTACTTCAATCCTTAGAAGAAGAAGAAGAAGCCAAAGAGTCGCCAGAATTTGTGTAGTAGTTTTATATGTGGGATTTTTTTTTTGGTTTGGTTTGATTTTTAGCTCCTTTGAAGCCCTGGGATATTCCATCCAGTCTACCAGCTCCTGGGAGTCATTCCCTGATATTTGTCTCTTCTTTAGATGGTGAGGGAGCTGAGGACTGTGGGTTTATCCTGGAGTTGAGGCATCCTAAAATAAGTGCTCATTTCAGCAGTCCCACATCGCCACGGTTAAATCTCTTTGTGTTAAATCCCCAAGTATTGAAAGTCTGTTGGGAAAAGGAACCCTGCTGGGGGTCCTAATGCCTGGGTTTGGACATCTGAATCCTAAACCTTAAATTCCAAATTCGGAATTTAAAATTTTAAATCCTACATTCTGCGTTCCAAATTCTGCATTCGAAGTTCTGAATTCTGAATTCTAAGTCCTGAAGTCTGAATTCTGCTGAATTTTCCAGCTGAAAGCGCTCCTCAAACTGAATTTTAGGCAGAACTTTCGCTCCTTCCCCAGGTTAAAACAAACTCCTAGTAACTTTCCCACCCTAAATGACCAAATTCTGGTGGAAAGGCAGCAAAGCAAAGAAAGGCAGGTGTGCCCTGAAATCTGCTTTCTTTTAGTGCAAAGCTGATGGTGAATTTTGGTTGTGGGACCTCTGGCACTCCTTTCTTTTGCTGGAAAATCCTGTGTAGTGTTTAAGCTCCCTAAGGCACCCCGTGGGGATATAATCAACGAGAAAAGAGGCTTGGGACGGAGCCAAGAGGGTTTGCCTGGCTCTGTGTCCCAGCCCCACACTCCATCCGCTGGGAATTCCGCTCCGGGGAAATCCTGCACCCTCCTCTGGCCTTTGTGGGATTCCATCCAGGATGATACAGGAGAAAAGATTGGGTAAACCCAATAATTTGTTCTTTAAAACTATGCAAGTTGGGTTAAAAAAAAAAAATAATAAAAAGGGGCCTTTCTGGCAGAGCTGATACTTTTAATGAGGTTTACTGATAGTTTTATTCAAATGTGACCTTTGCAGGAATTAAAGTCTAGCAAAGAAAAAAAAAGCCCTAAATGCCACTTTATTATAGTGACACACACTGGTGTCGCTGTATTTTAGGGTCTGTCAGCATTTCCATTCTAAACTTCCAGAATTTTTAATCTAACTCTGCTATAAAATCTGGATCTGAAACACTGCCTGTGTTTAGGAGCAGGTTTTAGTTTAAAAAATAAACAGCTGTCTCTGTTCCTACCCCCCTTAAAGGATTTCTGGTGGAGTAATTCTGTCTTTGCTAGGAGCAATTTCTGATTCTACCTGGACAAAAAGCTTTGGGAAGAGTCCTGTGCCTTGAAAAATCCAATTGAAATGAGTTTGGAGTCAGTTTTCCTCTTTCCCATGAGAAATGAAAACGCTGTAATTAATGTTTATTCCAGAATTCTTTGTCTCCCTTTTTGTTTGTGGCACCACACGGAAGGAAGGGGAATTTTATAGGATTTCGTTATTATCACAGAACCTGTGGGTGTGGGGTTCCAAAACCTATTTATTGCAGTCCCTGACAATCTCAGGGTGACATTGAGTTTAGAACTCAAATTTAGGGGCTTTTTTGGGTTTTCTCTGTGAAGGTTGAGCAAGAAATTCCTAAAGAATCCGTATTTGCCATCCTTAGCTTTCTGCTGCTCAGGAATTTCCTGTCAGTAGGTTATAGTTGGAACTGATTATTCCAGGTTTTCCTCGTAGATTTTGTTTGAGTTTATTGGTTTGTGAAAATTTTTCTGTTCTCCATCTTTATAATATCTTTATATATATATATATATATGTATTAAATACAATCACGATTGACTGATGTTATGCCTCACTCCCACTTTCCTTTACTTCCTTCAAATTTTAACTCCACTTAAGGTCTCTGGACTAATTTCTGAATCTGAGTTTTAAGAAGGGACATCAATGTAGGTATTTTAAAGGTTTTTTTTTCATATTGTTTTGTCCTTTCAGTGTTTAAAAACACAGCAGCCAATGTTCTGGTGGCTTGGTTGGACATTTACCTGCCCTATGAAGAGTTTTCCAACAACAATCAACTTTAAAAAAATCCAAAATTGATATCAGTTCACACCAGACACTGCCACAGAGCCCAGTTTCAAGCTGTAATGGTATGTTTTCCAACAAAGCCTGAAATAAATCCTTCTGGAAAGACAGGGAGACATCCCAGAGCCATTGTCACATCCTTCCCTTTACATTTCCTAAAATAAACCAGACTCATTTTCTCTCCCCTTCTGTTTTTCATGAATAAAGTCTCAGAATTAGTGATTTATTAGCAGAAAGGGTCTGAAAGCCATGAAGAGATTCTTCTGTGTGGCTGTATCATTTACTTTGAAATGTTAAGTATATCTATATATAGTCAGCAGGTGGATTTTAATGTCTGTGGATATATATATGTATTTTCCCCCAAATTAGTTTTCCAGCAGCATGTGCTGATTAGAGAAATGACAAGAAAATCTGATGATGACTGAAGAAAGTTTTTCTATAAAGAGATCATTTCAAGGGCAAGAGCAACTTCTGATGGCTCTCATCCTGGAGCACAGGGAATTGAGCAGGGAATAATCTCAGCGTGGAATTCTGCCTCGTGTTTATCGCCACCCTCACATTTTGATAGTTGATATAGGTAACTAATCCCACTCTGATAAGTCACTTCTTAATGCGTGTTTCTCTTTCAAAACGTGGATGTGGCTCCAATTAATACTAATTGGATTTATGGAGGAAAATACCCTGTAGGACTTCCGGGCTAGGTTGGTGTAAGAGCTGCGTGTCGTGGAGTGCGATCGCTGCAGAAGCGTCGCCAGAAATATTCCCACCAAATCTGCCCCATTTCCTCCTTTTTTTTCTGGTTATTTGTAGCAAAAATAGATGTTTGTAAACCAACCTTCTATTAAACAGAGCGTGGGGCCTGCTCTGTAGAACTGTGGGAGAAAACAGATTAAAATAGAAATACCAGAAGAAGGAATAAGGTTGCTGAGCGTGCAGTGCTGGTGAGTGCAGGTACAAAAAGGAGAGTGAGGACCAGAGTAAAGAGAATTCCGTGGGGAGCTGAACCTTGGAGTAGGTGCTCACGTGTGCAAGTAAAAAAAAACCAATAACAACAAAAAATGTACATATTTCATAACGAGCTGTAGGGTTTTAAACCCCCATCCTATTTCTTGTTGCTGTTTCATGGGGATTTTTCAAAACACAAAGATATTGAAGCATCCTGGAATGATTGGGGTTGGAGCTGCTCAGCTGCGGGCCGAGAGCTGCCACCTGCTTGGGATGGGAGCTGGAGCTGCAAGAGGAAAAGAAAAGCCTCTATATTTATCTGGTTTGTAGTTCCTGGCAGCTTATTGCCATCCTTAGCCTACTCTTCCAATGTCCAGCGGAGAAATTAGTATTTTAGCTTCTCACAGAACACTGACTTTGTTGGTTGTTGTCTTCATAGAAGGGTGGGGGGACTTCACAGCAATGAGAAGGTGTTTGTGAGCAGCCTGGAGCTGGATTTTCAGCACAGTCAGCAGGAAGAATCCTCCCAGTCTGGTTTGCAGCACTAAAATATAGATTTTTCCCAAGCTGGGGTCGCGGGCAGCAGTCAGAAATCTGTGCGGGCTCGGGAGTGTGGGGCTGTGTGAACAAATCTGCATAATTGTGCCTCGAAATCCCGGCACGTTCCGCGAGCGGCGACTCCCCCAGTGCAGCCACACTTGTTTAGGCTCTCCCACCTTCTGAACGACAAAAAAGCAAAACCCAAATATGTGACAAAACCGGGAGTATTTATAGCTGTTATTGAGTGTTGTTGTGGAGGATGGAGATGCATCTCCTCTCCCAACAAGTTCCATATGCTGCAGGGATCCGTAGGTGGTGTTCCCGTGCATTCAGGGATCTGTCTATTAACTCACTGAACAGCAAATGATTTGCTTGGTCTGTTTATTTACCCAAAGCCAAGCTAAACTTGGCTAATGGTGTCATGGGCATTTAAAAATATCCTTTTGCCTCAGTAGACAGCCAAGCTGGGGAAGAGTTGCTTCAGAAATGTTGTGTGGTGCCTTGGAGGTTTCCAGGGCCGGGCTGGTTTTAACTCCCAGGAAGTTGGGGTGGATTCTGGAGAGGAAGACTGGACTGGAATTCTCCTCCCAGCATGGATTGTCCCCTGATCCTGACGCCGAGGAGATGCCAAGACCTCCTGGGCGTTGTAGGTGCAATGTTAAGCAGTTTGTTAATTCCTAATTCTCCTGTTCCCCCACTCCTTTCCTTATTTCCCATCCCTGTGTGCAGTAAAACTCTCAACGAGATGGGGCTTCACCTCCTGCCTGGTCTGGGAATTAGCTCCAATTAGAGCTCATTCATGCAGCATTAATGAGGAGGTCAGTGCATCCCACAAATTTCCTCCAGGATGTATAACAGGAATATCCACCAGACATCTCAAAGCCACATCCCATGTCAAGGCAAGGTTCTGCCCTTAGGACCATCCCAAACATCCTGGAATCCTCGCCCTCATCCCGGCAAAGCTTTAATATTCCCATTCCATTTCTCTGCATCCCTGTGTACCTTTGCTGGGTGCTTCCAGAGCCTTGGGGGCTCCCTGGAAATGCTTTTGTTCCACTCCCCTCCCAGGAACTTTCCCTCATTTTCAGTTGGGAAGTTTCCCATTTTTCCTGCTTCCCTGGGCCAAACACTGTGGTTGTTGCCAGCGTGGGAGTTGGGTATGGTACTGGGTTTAAAATTAAATTTCAGCACTTGACTGGACATGTACTGGCATGAGAAAAATCCTGGGATGTCGAAATCACACATGATCTTGGGAAAAATTGATTTTCTGTCTATAAATGGTCTTTTTTTTTGGAAATATAAGTCATGGCAAAACTGAATAAAACGGATTAAATATTGCTGAAGTCAGCCTTAAAATCCAAACAGTAAAATCCCCAGAGATTGTCGCAGAATGTAGAAAAAATAGAAAAATCCGATATTTTGGATAAACTTGGTTTGAAATGGATGAGATTCCATCAAGGGTGGAGGAGATAAATATTGATCTAAACCCCAAGTGGTGGCTGCAGGAGTCATTAGAATTATTTTGTCTTTACTCTGAATTAGATGGAACCTGAGCGCCCAACAGGTTAAGATTTAAACTGGAGTTTTATCTTTGAGATTACTTTAATTTTACAGAATAATCCCAATTTATAAAGGCAAAGGCACAGAGAGTGGAGGTAAAAACTCCGTGAGGGATCCCTGGAGGTGTCCAAGGAACACCAGGACGTGGCACTCAGTGCTCTGGGCTGGTGACAAGGTGGGGATTGGTCACAGCTCGGACTGGATGATCTTGGAGGTCTTTTCCAACCTCCATCATTCCATGATTCTCCAGTATCTCTGTGTTTTGAAAAATTCTGATGAAATATCAACAAGAAACAGGATGGGGGTTTAAAACCCTACTGCTTGTTATGAAATGTGTCACCGTTTTTTTTTTTTTCCTTTTTTTGGGGGGGTGGTTATTTTCTTCACAATTATAGTGGGAGCAAAAATAGGCACATCCTTCAATAATTTGGAATCCATGGATGCTTTTGGTTCTGGTGTTGTGAATACAATATAAATGGAACTCGTTTTCTTTTTTTAGGGACATACAGCTGCAGTTGCTTTTAGATATTCCAAGGCAGTAACCTCTGTAAATGACATTTAAGGAAAACTTCTAAAAATGCCTACTGGAGCCTTGTAAACCAGGAATGAATTTCAGATGTCAGCTAAGGGAGGAAAATGCTGGATGTGGAGCAACTGGAAAGCTTGCAGTGAGAAACTGGGGTTTGAAGTTAAACAGCTGAAGGCAGCTGCTCCTGGATCGCACCAGATACAAAGATTTAACTGGTCCTGCAAGGAAAAATCTTGGATTAATTGTAGCAGGACGGAACACTTCTTTTTCCTCCAAAAAATATGCTCCTTCAATTTGAGGAACAACAATCCCAACTCTGAAACATCCTGATTGTCAGTGAGGGTTTTGGTGGCACCAACAGAGCCCAGGCTGTGTTTGTTCAGCTTATCCAGTAAGGAGATGTCTCCAACCTGGAAATTGGAGTTGGACCTTCAAAGGTCCCTCCCAAGCCAAACCGTTCCATGATTCCATGGGATTTTGGATCTCGTTCAGGGAGAGGGTGCTGAGCTGTGGAAGCCAGGAGGGTTTCTTCCTGCCCCTGGAAAGAGCAGGAATATCTTTGAGCTCTTCTGGTTACAAGTCAAAAGCTTTGCAGAGCTACTCCATTGGCTCGGTGACAGCTGGGAAACTCCCTCATCCCGAGGTTGTTCCTTGAGAATCCCGTTCTGCTGGCTCCGGTGCCTCTTCATGTGGCTGTGACAGCGCGGAGCGCCGGGATTGGAGAACTGGCTCCGAGATTTCCATGGCTTTGTTCTGCCAAACAGGCACACAGGAATAGATAATGGGTGAGATATGGAGACCTACCTGCTTGAGTACAGAAAGGAGCAAATTAATGGGAAAAGTGAATTAGGAGTATTTTTATTTGCATAATTTCCATTAAGAAAACATTCTTTTATCCCAAGGAAATGGAGCCTGAGCTAGATTTTGAACGGGGGATATTAAAAGAAGCCTGAGTTTTTTTTTTCCTTTCCCTGCAGTCTGACAGGAAGCAGCAAGTGATTGCAGAGCAGAAAACTCTGCTCCACCAAACACATTCCAACCATTCCTTCACCCACCATGCTCCTGCCCGGAGCTGAGGGGAGGCACGGGAAGGGAAAGTGCCAGGGAAGCTGACCTCACCCCATCCTGGCCGCTTTCCCCGCGGAAAGTAAACAAAGGCACACAGGGCACCATCCGACCCACAGCTTGGTGTGGTTCTGTAAAGCCTGGGATGTTTATCCTCAGATCCTAAATGAGCCTCTGGAGCAGCCCCCAGGCCTAGAAGGGCTGCAGAGGCTGGATCCAGGGTGAGGGAGTGAATTCCCTGCTCCGTGTGCAAACGCCGTTCTGCCCTTGGGTGAGGCTGTGTAGGCAGAGGGGGCTGCAGCCTGATCTGGGATAAAACACCACCTTTCCTCCTAGGATTGCTTCCCATGGAGAAGGATGGGATCCTGCAGGAGTCTTGAGGCTGTCCAGGAGATCCCAGAGCCAGGAGAGAGGGGAAGGTTCTCCCCAAGTCATGTGGTTTCACTCCAAAAGCCATCGCCGTGCTTCCCACGGCAGAGAACTCCTGTTCTCATGGACAGGGGCTTGGATTTCTGGGCTTTTATCTGGGAATCTACAAAGGCTCAGGTTTTGACAAGGAACTTTCTCCTGCACCAGGCCACAGCTTCCTGCCACACCTTCTGGGTGTGTTTTCTGCTTCTGTGCCTGGCTGAGACTCCGAGCACTTCCATCCAAAGAACGATAGGCAAACCAGGAATTCCAAACTGGGGCTTCTTCCCTTTCTGTCTCTGATCTTATTAAAAGCCAGCAATTCCCAAAATGGGTGGTGAGAAGGAATTCCAGAGGCTGTCACAGGGCAGTATCTACAACATGATTTTAAGGAAATAAGTGAAAAGTTTGTCACAGAATCCCAGAATGGTTTGGGATGGAAGAAACCTAAAGCCCATCCCATTCCACCACTGCCTTGGGCGGGGACTCCTTCCAGTATCCCAGGTTGCTCCAAGCCCCGTCCAGCCTGGCCTTGAACATTGCCAGGGATCCAGGGGCACCAACAATTATGGATCCTAAATGCTAATTTTTTTTAGTTCCAATGCACACGGCTCAATGTAGATAATTTGCCATTTATCAATGATGGGCATAAGAGATGCCTAAAATACATTTATTCCCCTCTTGATTTTTTTCCGTAATTCCTAGAGATCACTTTGAATCTCTCCATTTTCCCCTGGCAAGATATGTCTGCTATGGATTGATGTAGAACCTGATAATTTCTCGGTTCAACCTGATTTTTAAGCACCCTTCCTTCGGCTTCTCTTTAAAAACTTTGGCCTCGTTTTGCTTCCCAAGCCCCAGCCTTGCCCGAGGCGCCGCTCCTCGGCCCCGTACCTGAGCAGGGCGATGCTCCTGGGGGGTGACTGCCCCTGTTGTCAGCTGTGAGGAAGGTTGGAACATTTTCCTCCGTGGCATCCTTCCCACAGCTGTCATTGCTGTCTGCAAGTTTATTCTCAGCGCAGCGTGAAGCTCTCAGCCCTGCAGAAGGGCAACACTTCCCCTGAAATTGCGAAGACACGAGTTTTATATTCAGTTTGCTCTTGAGCAGAACCGAACTTGTTACCAGGTCCTCTTCCCTCCTGAAATCCAGGGAATTTTGGGCCGATTTGCTCCGAGGGCTGCATGAATGTGTTTTGTTGTGACTCAGGAAAGGTTTTCTGGTTAGAGAAACGTTGCAAGGTAGGTAATGCCCTATTGAAGGCCGGTCTTCTAAAGGTATAGAAATGGTTTTTCTTCACGCAGAAAGCTTGTGTTGCCACACAGGCTCACCGAATTCTGAGGGGTGAGGAAGAAAGCTTCATCATCCCTGAAAAACAGGGCACTTCCTTGTGAATATCCCTGAATTCCAGTCCCAATCTGGTTGCACTCACCTCCCGTAAGCAGGACACTGCTCCAGGATTTCCCCAGGATGGATGTGCACATGCACCCCTGTGCTTGCACACGGATAGAAACACCACATCAAGAGGAATTGTCTCCCAGGGTTATCCTGATGCACACAGAATGCTTTTGGGAGTGGGGAATACTACTGGAAACCGGGAATTATCTGAAAGGTTCATCTGGGATAGCAAAACCTTGTGGCTCTGCAGACATCAAGGTATCTGGTGGAGAAGTAAACCCACACAAGGAAAATACGGAAATAATTGGCTGCAGAACAAACAGCAGCGCATGGAATAAAGAACAGGGAAGAGGAAGCAACTGGCAGGGAATAGCAGATGGGAATTTTATAGGGAAAGTGTGTGGCATCCTGTGAATTCCCAGCTTTTATGGCTGTGGTGGCAGCAGCAGCAGCAGCTCTGGACTTCCCAGACCAGTGTGGTTCCTTCCTGCTCTGTTTTTCACCTCTGTAGATCAGGGCTCTAAAATCGTTCTCCATCTGAATTCTATTGCATAGGAGGACATTTCTTAGGGAGAAATTCCTGGCTGTGAGGGTGGGGAGGCCCTGGCACAGGTTGCCCGGAGAAGCTGCCCCTGGATCCCTGGCAGTGTCCAAGGCCATGTTGGAGCACCCTGTGATAGTGAAAGGTGTCCCTGCCCATGGAGCTGGATGAGCTTTAAACTCCTTTCCAACCCAGTCCCTCCTGTGTTTCCATGATTCTGTGATTTACTTAAGCTCATTCTCTCCAAACCACCTGGGATGGCTCCCGCACCTTGGGCCAGCCATGGCCGTGTGCTTGCAGGCTCTAAAATCTCAGGTTTTTCACTTTGAACTGCAGGGAAAGGAGAAATATTTCATAAGCATGCAGGTATTTTAAGCAAAAAAGGGATTTATAGTTGTTGGTGCAGCATTCCAGAAAAAACAATTGCTAAGGCAGCTGTGAAATTATTGCACGGGAGAGAAATGAGGCTGAGGGAGCTGGAATTTTCATTGTGTGAAGGAAGCTGGAGCTGTGGTTTTATGAACTGAGGATCAGCTGTTCCCTGCTCACAGGAGAGCTCCTCAGCCCCGCTCTTGCGGGCACAAAAAATTCCAAAAGCAGAAGGTGGAAATTAGTGGACGTCCAAAACCGGTTCTTCCAGCCTGGCACTGGTGCAAAGGGAGCAGCAAACCATGGCAGGGTTCAAAACTGGGTGAGTTTTGTCTTCCAAGGAGCAGGAATTCCATGGAATTTGTTGTTTCCCCACCAGGCAGGGGTTCTCTCAAGGCATCCCAGCCACCGGGTAAGGGAGTGTGGGTGCTCCCAGCCTCCAAAGGGGATGCAAAATCCACATTCCAGATGGATGCAAATGCTACGGGGTTGGGTGGAACAGCAGGAGGAACGAGCAGGGCAGGACCCGCTCCTTGCAGCTCCCAGCCTGAATTCCTTATCCCATCCCTGCTTTGCCTCTGCACAGAGATCCCCTGCCAGTTCCACGCTGGTCCCTTTGCTAATTCCCGAGTTAAATGTTTGTTCCCGCGTGGCTGCAGCCCTCACAAGTTTCCTGGATCCTTTCCAGCTCGTGTTTGGGGCTGACATCACCGTTCCTGGAGTGAATTCCCGCTCCTCCTTGGGGCTGACCTCTGACTCCGTGTTGAGAGCCGTGTCCTGGCGCTTGGGAATGCTGCCTGTGCTCCTGGGAGGAGCCACAGAGGCAGAAACTTCTTTGATTTCAGGGATTCCTCACTCTTTGCCATTTTGTTGTCCTTTAGGATCTCAAAAGTGACCCGAACACCCCTTATTGGGACATTGGTTCTCACTGCTCTCTCTGGAATCTTTTCTGTCACTGAGATTTGAGAGCTCCGTGGCTCTGTGGTTTTTATTTTCCCTCTCTTTAGTGTCCAGATGAATCTGCTGAAGGATGCATCCCTTTCATTCCACAGCTATGGAATAAGGAACTGATTTGTCTTAATGATTTGCTCTTAGGGTAACTCCTGTCTCCTACTAAAACCAAACCAACGCTTTCTTTTCACTGCTCAGAACTGCACAATTGACATTTATTGCTCAGTTCCTCAGGGAGGATAAGTAACCAGTTCCTAAAAGGACAGAAAAGGTGGATGCTTTTGCAGGGTTAACTTTAAAACATAAACATTTATTTTTTTAAATTACTGAATCCTACTGCCCTTCAGGTTCAGGGATAATAAGGTCAGACAGGAGACACACATCCCATGGAGAAGTTTGCCAAGTTTATTACAGAACTTGTAATTTCTTCGTTGTTCCCCACTGGCATTTGAGTAGCAGGACCTGTAGAGATTAATAATCAATAGCAGTGAGAGAATTTTCCTAGAGAAGCATTTGGAGGACAGGGCATTGTAGTGGTTGGAATCTGGGCTAGGAATCTAATTTGCTGAATTTATCCAGGCAAGCTCTTCAGCTTTGGAGTGACTCAGCTTCCCTATTTTGAAGCAGAGTTACCAGTAAGACATTAAACCTCGATGTTATTAATGGGAAATCAAGTTACACTGCTGAAGGTATAAAAAAAATGGTTCATATCCTGCTTTAAATATAACGATTTTCTCACTTCCAGTAACTTCTGAGGCCATAAAAACGGCCTCGATTACAACTGAAATCAAACTGATAAAGGACAAAGTGGTGCTCGTAGGAAATAAGAACGATGGAATGTGCTGATCCAAGGAAAACGGGGAAAATGGTCCATTCAGGATCTCTCAGGAGCACGGGATCCTCAGAGATCAGCCGGAGCTCTGACCCTCTGCCATCCCAGTGCCTGCAGAGAGAGGGAAGGGGATGAGGGGTTTTCCTGCAGCGTGTTCCACGTGTGGAAGCATCAGTTGGAGCTGGAAGGCCACGAGTTGATTTTAACTGGGAGAAACTCTTTGGGGGTGTGAAATAAATCAATGAATTGAGTTGGTGCAGCCACGTGAATAAAAGTGTTTTGTCCCAGGAGGGTTCCTGAGGTTTAGCAGAGGTGTTCAAAACACGCAGTCCTTGCAGTGACCCTTGTTTTGCAGTCAGTACGAGGGATCTGCTCTTTGGGCTTTGAAATGTTTACAAATGCATAACCAGGCAGTAACCAAGCTCAGCACTCTGCTGAAAGAGAGTGTTTTAGGGTCTGGAGGAGGTTCCACACAGATATATACACATGGGGAAAAAGGAATCCATATGGTAAAGGATGCTGGGTAGTCTGGAATACCGAGGAAACTGGGTTTGAAACCCCGAGTTGAACTCCAGGCTTGGTTTTGAGGCTCATCCTGATGCAATACGCAGAGCTGTACGACCTCAATAATTATTTAAAGTCATTTAATGCAACAAAATATTATCTGTAGTGAGTAAAACCTCGCCAGCGCCTTTGTTAGCAGGGCAGCGGTGAAGAGATCCGATCAGGGACGGATTTCTGCCCGCCAGACAAAGACTTGACAGCATTTGTGGTTGAAATAAGCTGCTCTGTTTGCAGACTGGAGCAAAAATCCTTTCTGTGCAGCTGGTGAGTTTTTGTTTTTGCAGTCAAAACAGATGCACTGGTCGGGGCAGCCCCTGGGAATGGTTGGCTTTAACCCGTGCTGCAGTCATTAGTGGTAAATTCTGTTAATAGTAAACTGTTTGCTATTTAAAGAGGCTGGTTCCAGACCAGCTTTCCAAGGAAAAAGTTACCTGCTGTTACAGCTTTGATTAAGGGAAAGCTCAACCCAAAACAATAATTAAAAAAAATCCAACACCCCGCTCCTTCTACTCCATGGCCATTAGAACCTGGAGAAAATGTAAAAAGAGCACGTGCACGCTCCTTTACAGTTCTGAGGGAGCCCTAAATTTGTGCCAGTGCAACGCTCAGAGAATGTGGGTCTTTGTGGCTCTCAGGCACATTCATTCTCCTGGAAGCACTGGCTGTAAATCCAATTTTATAGATTAAAGACTTGCAGCATAATGTAGGCACCTGTCGGTTTATGGCAGCCTAAAAATATCTGCCTGCCCATAACATGTTTTTCAGCAACTTGGAGCATATGTATGCTTTTTGATACCTTTCAGCTATTTTTTCCAGGCCTTGTCTGCCACCTCGGCTTGTTGTGCTGGCTCTAATAGGAATAATAAGGGACATGCTGGATCAGATGCAGTGTGGGCTTGCCATCAGCAGTTAATGGCAAAATCAAATCTCTCCCCCACGCTGCAGGAAGGAGCCAGAAAGCAGAACTGTCACAGCTCTGAGCTGCCAGGGTGGGCTGTGTCCCTGCCGACGGGCTGGGTGTGATTACAGAGGTCGGTCTGACTGGGAAACGCTCAGGGGTTCTGTTTTGTCAAGGATTAAATGAGGAGGAGGCTCTGTGGTGTCAGGGTGAAATGAGCTCTGCGAGCACGAGGGTTTGGGATCTTGGTCTGGGAGCTCGGGCTCGGTCAGGAGCATCGGTGTGGATTTCCAGGTGATGTCCTTCCTCCAGGACATGTCTGGGAGCACGGCAGGGTCACCCCTGAGTCTTTGCTTGAGAATTGGTGTCCTGTTAATGGCAAGTGCTCTGCACGAGGTCCTGTGGAGCTTGAGTGAATCAAAGAATTGTTGAATCACTGAATCATGGAATCCCAGAATGGTTTGGGTTGGAAGGGAACTTCAATCCCATCCAGTGCCACCCCTGCCATGGGCAGGGATTCCTTCCACTGTCCCAGGGTGCTCCAAGCCCCGTCCAGCCTGGCCTGGGACACTTCCAGGGATCCAGGGGCAGCCAAAGCCTCTCTGGGCACCCTGTGCCAGGGCCTCCCCACCCTCCCAGCCAGGAATTCCTTCCCAGCATCCAAACTAAATCCACTCTCTTTCAGAGAGAAACCAAACAACAACTTCTTGAATCCTTTTGGTCCTTCCCAGGATAAGGTCAAACTTGTGACTTGCTGTGAATCGGAGTAAGAACCCATTCCAGGTGAGATTTAGGAATCTCAGCACCCCAAACCTGAATCTGATGCCCAGAGCTGCAGCTCTGCTTTCGGAATCTCTGTTCTCCCTTCCACCCCCAAACGACATCGAGATTTCTGCCCTTTCCTTAAGCACGGTTGAAACTGGCCAAAGGTTCAAAACCATCCTTGGGTGGAGTGGGAGGGCAGAGGCACAGCCTGGTGACTGCTGGGTCTCCACAGGCCTTGTTTCCTTAGGAGAGCTGTCTGGAAAGCCGTGGCTGTGTTGATGTAACCCCTGCTGGTGCTGGGATGGGGTTGGCTCAGACTGGAAGTGCTGACTCACGCCCAGAGCGTTTCACTTTGGTGGAGGGAGCTCTGGCAGGCTTTGCAGATAGCACAGAGCTGGGAGGCTGAAAGTTGGACATGGGAGGGAAGAAACAGGAAGGAAATCTGAGCTCTTGTAGGTCACTCTTTTGGTTACATTGGCATTAAATCAAGAACAGGAGGAGAAAAATTTTGCAACAAGAATCTGAGTGGTTTTTTTTTTTCCCCTGGCTTGCCACTGTCTATTTATGGGAACCCAAAATGACCTGGCTTCCTGGACTGGGAACAGTAGCAACATGTCCCTGATGACAGTCTGACTCGTACATTTCTAAGCCGGGATCTGCTACATATTTAGGACGTTTTTTAAAAGGTGCCATAGTGTGAGAGGCTGTGGGACCTGGGACTGCATCCTGTGACATGTGAAGCACCAGGAGATGCTAATAAAGTCATGGATTTTCAGGATGTTTTGGGTTGGATGGGACCTTAAAGATCATCCCAATCCACCCCCTCCCACGGGCAGGGACACCTTCCACTATCCCAGGGTGCCCTGTCCAACCTGGCCTTGGGCACTTCCAGGGATCCAGGGGCAGCCACAGCTTCTCTGGGCACCCTGTGCCAGCTCCTCCCCACCTTCCCAGCCAGGAATTCCTTCCCAATATCCCATCTAACCCTGTTTCAGCTTAAAATCAGCACTGATGTCAGGGCTGCCTCTTCCACCCCCAGCAAATCAACACTCGGTGCTTCCCTCCTCCTCCCCCGCAGCCTTTTATAAATACTGTCACTCCTTCTTTTCCCAACAATGCCTCCAGGAAGAGTAAGGCAGAAATGGTCAGCACGAGAGAGATTAAGCAGAGACATCAGCAGTCCAACTGTTAGAGTTTTTCTCCCTTGCTTGGCTCTTGTACTGAATTTAATCTGTCCCCCAGGCAGCTCAGAATCCACTTTTTTTCCCCCTGCTCTGTTTCAATGCACTCTGGTTCTTACCTGTGCTGAGCTGGAGTGAGCCAGGACCGATGTGAGGAGCCAGGAGGTGACACTGGGCACCCGTTAGATCTGGGAGAAGGGTCCCCAGGGGCTGCAGCAGAGCCTCGTCACTGGGAATTGCTCAGGCAGTTCTAAAGGGGGGAGAGCAGGAGTTGGAGGGTGTGCTAACGAAGCTGGGTGATTAAATATCCGTTCTGTGTCTGAAATCTGGCATTTAGGAGGAATCATGGAATCGTGGAACCAGAGAATCCCAGGCTGGTTTGGGTTGGAAGGGACTAAAGCTCACTTCATCCCACCCTGCCATGGGCTGGGACATTTTCCCTGGCTCAGAATGCCCAGAATGGCACTTGTAATTTATTTTTGCCTTCAAAATTCTTCCTCAGTCTTTTTCTCCTGCAAGGCCTTGCAAACTGGACTTCAATTTCAGTGTTTGGCTTTGGGCAAAAGGAGCACCATTACAGACAGCACTCGATGGCTCTTTAATAGCTCACTCCTCGTGATCTTCTCTGATCACCAGAACCAGTGGGAAAAGTGTTCCCTGTCCCTTTTCCTCATTTTTATATAATGTTGAGACCACAGGGTTCCTGTTTTTCTTGCAGAGACTTTTACCAGCTTCACTTTGCTTACCTTGAGAAGCTTTTTGCTTCTTCTTCTGAATGGCTCTGAAAGGAAAATTTCAGTAACTTCCTTGCAAGTTTAGTAAACTCCCCCAGGAGAGAAAAATTCCACTTGGGAGCAGCCTCTAAAAATGGTGCCATCAGCTATCTCTCCCCTGGATTTTCCAAAAATCTTCTTTCTCAGAAGTAAATCTCAGTCCACCTCACATCCTTTGGCTCTTGTCTGCAGGATGATGCAGGGAAGAATTAGGATTCAGGGCTGTATTTTTTCCTGTGCACACAAATAAAATACACCCAGGCATGGGATTATTTATTCATAGGTGTGGGGAAACGGTAGAAGGACTTCAAACAAAATTAACATTTAAAAAATGCATGAAAAGTGATTGCAATATTTAGTCCTGCTTTAGACATGGAGCTTCAGTTTTTCTTCCTCTGAACTTCTGGAAATAATTGTGTTTCTAAAATCAAGCACCTGTAGATGTCAGAGGATAATTGGGTATTAAAATGAAAGAAATTACCTGCATTTCTGTGAAGTGGATTCAACCAGTGGTTGAATATTTGACACTTTCATGAACACTGAAAAATCTGGAGTAACTGAGGAAGTTTGTAAATTCTTTGCGATAGTTTTGGTTACCCAAGAGAACTTCACAGACAGAGAATTTACTTTGAATCTCGATCTCCCTGTGCCACAGCAGAGCTCCTGAGGCACGTTTGCACTGGGCAGGGTAAAACACAACTTCATGCTTAGAAGATTTGGGAGTCTTCTGCCTTTTACTGAGCATAACTCGATGCCAAACTTTCTGCGTGTACCAGCAGAAGGGATAAATTTGGAGAAGGGATTTGAGTAGAGCTGGGACTGAGTTCTGAGGCTGGTGCTGCTCAGGTCTCTGCAGTGAGCCAGACCTAAGAGCTCTTCTTTGCTCCTCTCTGGTTTGCAGTTCAGAGGTAAAGCCACGTGCAGGGAAAAGGACTCAGATTCTCTCCAGACACTCTTCCATCAGTTCGGCCCAGCTGGGAGGCTCTGCTCAGGAAGTGGAACTCAGGCTCAAATACCTGCTTCAGTTCCAGGCCTGTCTGGGTCCAAGAGGGAAGGAAGAGCTTTCCCTCTGCTGCTGCATGCACAACCAGCTGGAAATACTGTATTGCAGTGGTTTCATTAATTTAAATAGTGTGGTCTGACTAATTGCTTTTACCTGAGAGTTGCATGGATGCTTGTGATGAAGGCTGCAGGTTTTTTAGAACAAGAGACTCTAAAGATCTCCAGAACAAGGCATTGATGCTTCCAGCTTTTGTCTGACACAGAAAATAGAGACAGGCTAAGAGGTAGCAGGGGGTGTACAGGTGATTTCTGTGATATAGAATATCTTCAGATTAGGGATTCTGCAGAGGTGATGGGGAATGGGGACAGTGGAAACAAAGGAAATTGGAATAAGGATTTAAAAGGAACAGAAGTCAGAGGGCTCTTGCATTTGACCTTCTCTGAGTATTTGTTATTTCTGTTTATCTGTATATATATTCTGTATTTACCTCCTGTGTGGCTATGGAAGGGTGGGAAAGGGGGAACTGAGGGAAAAGAATGCCTGGTTTTTCTCCTGGCCAGAGGCAGGTTTGGCCCCAGAACAGAGGCAGGGCAGTGTGCTGGTGGGTGCTGCTGGCAGCAGCGACAGGGGAGCTCCTCGCTGGCTGGGGGCAGGAAGTTCCTCACCCACCCTGCTGCGTCTGTTCCCAGCTGAGGAATTTGCTGCCCTGTACCACAGGCACAATGTCTGGGATAAAATGTGCAGCTTCTGTGGGTGGAGAAGAATGTTCCAAAGGGCTGAACTGAGCCTTCTTCTGGCTCGGGAGTCGGGAAGGGAGGAGGGTGTGCCAGGCCTGCGCTGGTGTCGTGGTCTCACGATGTCTGCTGGCTCGGAGGGACCGTGGTGGGGCTGGTTGATATTCCTGAGCCAGATGTGCTTGAGACCACGTTAACTGAAAAGTCTCTGGGTTTTAATGATCTCACATTTTCTACATGACGGATTGTATTTGTTGGGTGGTTGGTTCGGTGCAAGCAACGTGAATGTTCTTAACAGGAGAGGAGGAGGCCCTGGGAAGAGCTTCTTGAAGCCTCTCAGCGCTTCAAGGGGGCCTGCAAGGAAGAGAAAGGCACAGACTTTTAGCAGGACCTGTTAAAGGCCACAGGACAAGGGTTAATGGATTTGAACTGAAGGATTTAGGTTGATTTAGATTAGATATCAGGAAGGAGTTTTGTACCATGAGGGCAGGGAGGCCCTGGCACAGGGTGCCCAGAGAAGCTGTGGCTGCCCCTGGATCCCTGGAAGTGTCCAAGGCCAGGTTGGACGGGGCTTGGAGCACCCTGGGATAGTGGAAGGTGTCCCTGCCATGGCAGGGAAGTTGATCTGGATGACCTTTAAAGGTCCTTTCCCATCCAACCCATGATTTTGTGAATCATTCCTTGATTTTATTCTGCCTCCAAAGCTGGACCAGCGTTCCTGCCGCTGCGTTAGGGATACTCTCCAAAGCATGGACAAAGACTCGGAGCCCATCCTCACCCCATCCCTGTTACTGCGGTGAGGCCTCCACTGTGCCTTTGTGAGCCCACTGTGCCTCGTGCTGGTGACAATGCCCCGAGGCCTGATGCAGCTCCAAGTGACACTGCTGGCAGGTTCTGCAGCAGTCAGGGCGCTGCTCCGTGCTGGCAGCTGGAGACCCCCGGAGCTGTCTGCTCTTTGAGAGCCGCCTCCTGAAAGCTCAAGGTCTACAAGCCCTTGGGCTGTTGGCTGTGAACTCCCACAGAAGCTTCCAGACTGCTTCTCCCATCTGCTCCTGTGGAGGTGAACATGACAATTCACTCTGGGGACAGCCCTGACTTCCTTCATTAGCTCGGCATTAGTCTGATGCTGCTCATTTTCCTTGGAGCCTCGTGTGGGAGCTCCTGGAATGTAACTGGGACACACAGTTAGGCATCCTGCTGCACCTGTGCCCTACAGGTTGTTGCTCCTGTTGGCTTGGGAATCCCAGGATCCCATTTGTCCGGGTGAAATCCCGAGTGGCTCAGGGCTGGGCTCCTGAGAGCTGCCCTCCTTCTTGCTTTATTACTTTCCCGTGTTTGTTCCGTGCTGCCACAGGGATGATCAATAGAAGCCTTGAGCTGGAGCCAACAGGACTTGTAGGAGCCAGGCTGGAATGGCTTCCCCCTGCTGTTCCTGACATTCCTGCCACCCGAACGGGTTCACCGGGCACTTCTGGGAGGGATTGGCTCAAGGCTGGTGAGTGGCATTTCATCACATGGTGGTGATCCAGAATTCCTGCTATTCCCGAGGGAATCATGGCACCTTGGGAAGGCTGCTGGCACCAAATGGCTGCCACTCCTTGGTTAAACCTTCCTGAGGAGATCATCCTTCCTGAGTGGCTTTAGCAGCTTCACAAAAATACCCAACCCACTGAATAAATACAAAATTTCACTTTTTATGTGCAGTTTAATTCAGGTTAACTTTTGCCTACTGTAGAAAAAGAATTATTAAAAAAAAAAATCTGCAAAAGGGCAGTAACTTTTCTTAAATTTTAAATTTAACAACAACAAAAAATCAATTTTAAAGATTCTGTTTGATTTTCCCCAAATAATGGGGTAACACCACGTGTCGTTCCAGAAGCCACGAGCAGAGAGCTCCTCTCACCAGTGCACTGTGAGTGGGCACGAAGTGCTCTGGTTGGGATTTTCTGAGCCAAGTGTAAATGTGCTTAATGAGACACAAGGGGACTGGGCTGGGGCTGGGGAGAAATGGATTTTAGCAGCAGATGCAGACAAAAGGGTTGGATTTCAGTCCACAGAAAGTCAAAGACAAAAAGAAATAGAGACTGGAGTCCCAAACAGAGGGAGGAGGTGTCAAAATTTGGAAGGCTGAACAGCTGTAGCCTGCTTATGTATTTTAATCCACTGTTAGAGAACTGGAAATTACACAAAAAGCTAAGGGCATTTAAATTCTGTTTTCTTGGAAAAGATCTGCAGATGACCAAGACAGGCTACGAAAGGAAACGCAGAATTTATCAGGAGTTTTCTGCTTATATGGAATGAACCTAAAATACATTGAAAGGTTCTTCTGAGTGGGTGTTGTGGGGAAAACACTCGAAACCACAGAATGGAAATAAAATCACTGGGCTATCTCGTGTTATCAGAATCTGGTGAGTGTCTGGAACCTGCTCTTCCAAAGCTCATAACCTACAGCTGAGGTTCTTCTGCAATGAAAACTCTTGCTGGCTACCTAGAGAAGCATTTTTTTCCTCCAAGTGTTGAAAAGTAGAACGTTTCCAACCTTTAACAATGATGATATTTGATACTGGTGAAAAAAGGAAGCAAAAAGTAATTATGAAATATTTTTATTGGCTCCAGTGGCAGCTCTGCAGTGCAGATGGCTTAAATTACCCACCTCGGGGTTGGAGTGTAAGGCTCAGATCCATCTCCACAGTTTTAATATTTAAAGCAAGGTACTAACTTGCTGGCCTAGATCTTGAAAGCAGCTTAATTGAGCTTTTAAAAGCTGCTAATTCTCTCCCGTTGTACAGGACCCAACAAACCCTTTGCCCTCTCCCGTTCCCTGGCAGTGCTTCCCTCACACTCACACCATGTCAGGCTGAAGAGAAGGGATTTTTTTTTCCCTAGACTGTTCCATCTTTCAGCAGAACATGAATCCTGACGGGGGCAGCTGAACTCCACTGCCTTGTTTGCTTGGTTTGGGTTGGAAGGGACCTTAGAGCTCATCCAGTGCCACCCCTGCCATGGGCAGGGACACCTTCCACTGTCCCAGGGCGCTCCAAGCCCTGTCCAAGCTGGCCTTGGACACTTCCAGGGATCCAAGGGCAGCCACAGCTTCTCTGGGCACCCTGTGCCAGCGTTTTGCCACTCACACTGTGACAAGCTTATTCCTGAAATCCTACCCTTTCCTCTCCATCCCACCACAAAACCATCCCACCTTCACTCACTGGTAACCAGGTGCTACTTCCAACAAGCTGTGGTGTTCATCTCACTTGTTCCCTTTTTGTCCTTCTCCTTCTCCTTCCTTCTTCTCCTCCTCCTTCTTTTTCTTCTTCAGCTTCTCCTTCTCCTCCTTTTCCTTCTGTTTCTTTTTTTTCCCTTTTCTTTCTTTATTTTTTCAAATTAGCCTTTTTTTTTGTTTGTTTGTTTTTTTTTCTTTTTTCTTAAAGGATGGATTAGCTCACCAGGGCAAAAAAAATCCCATGCCCCTCTTTGGTGTCTGTGCCCTGCTGGACAACTTGCTAAAACACTGAACGTTTAATAGTTAAATGTCAAGGTAGGGCACTGTGGGGCTGCTTTGCTTCACAGAAACCCAGAATGCCAGCATGGTTGGGGTGGGAAGGGGCCTTAAAGCCCCTCTACTTCCAACCTGGCACTTTCCCCAAGCCCAGGTTGCTCCCAGCCCTGTCCATCCTGGCTGCTTTAACCACAGCAGGGCTGGAGTGGGAGGAATTCCCCAGAGCTGGTTGTCCAGCAGTGTCCCCTGCCCAGGTTAAACCCTTGGAGCAGTGCTGCCCCTGGGACAGAGCAGCCCACCAAAGCTGCCCAGTGCTCGATGGGTTCCAAGAACAAACGTCACATAAATACCTTCATTTCTCTGTGAAGAGCTGAAATTACAAGGAAACCCCCTTTTTATGCCCCAGCTGAGTTTCTTCCCTCCAGAGCCAGCGGGAGAATCAGGAAGGAGCCGAGTTCATGGAAAGCTCCCTGTTGGTGGGTGAGGTTTTCCCCAAAAGTTTTTCCCAAAAGACACGGAGAAGCAGGGAGGAGTGGGATGGCTCCAGCCAGGCTCACAGATGTGGTGGGTTCCCTCCAGACGATCCCTGCAAACTCCCCAAACTTCTGCCAGGACCCGGAGCGAGAGCTGGGAAGTCAGACTGGAGCCACACTTCATCCAAACCCACACAGAGCACTCGGAGCGAAGCAAAACTCCAGTTCCCAATTTGGGTTTGCACAGAAAAACTACAATTCTGAAAGCCTCTGACTGTTGTTTTTCTAACAAGTCAAACAGATGGATTGGAAATAGTATTTACTGTTTATTTCCTCAACATATCAATATGTGAGGAGCCAGTATAAATTACGGTTTGACTGCAAACAAACCGACCCACGCCAAAGCAATAGAGTAAACACTGGTGTATTTTGTTTCAAGTCAATATTATGGGAATTTAGATGGCTGATGTTTCTGTTTTTACTGGCTATCTCTGACTGGCTGAATTTTCAGCCCTGCAGTAGAAAAAAAGAACGATGGGTGAAGATTTTTTTAGGGGGAGCTGCCATGGTGGTTGTTCCACAGAGCATCAGAAGGTTGTCACTTCAGAAGTCGCAGGCTTCAGCAGCAGAAACAAGGTCCTACCTATTTCAGAGCTGTCACTTTTTTTTTCCCCATGAGAAGGACAAGTGTGAAGCCGTTGCCAGGTACTCTGATGGTGGGGTTGATGATACAGCAATCTGTTCCTTCCTCTTTTCCTGGCTTGGGCTTTATTTTCTGTGCTGACTTCTTGACCTTCCCGGGAGCCAGTTGAGAGCCCTAAACCAGCAGAAAATCCACACTGCCGAGACAAAAATAAAAGGTGTTTTGTGCCATTTTAGTCCCGCCCAGCTGGCTCATCCTCAAGGAAGGGGATGGGGACACGGGGCTGAGGAGGATAAGGGGATGGAGGAGCACCTTTTGGCAAAGATGAGCCGTGAAATTGGCTCGGCCGAGTTGTGTCCCTGGACTCTGCACACCAAAACCCCCCAAAGTGATGCACGCCGAGCTCGTTACGACTCAGCCTGCATGTTATTAATTTAACATTACCATTATTAATTTAACATGCAGCCCAGGAAATGAGTGGGGATGTCAGCTCTTGACCAACCTGTCTCGCTGGCCACGTGCTCCCAGCTGCAGTTTCCCAAACAGCGTCTCGTGGAAATGGAGCCCAGATGAAACAAAGGAATGTAAAAAGAGCGAATTGAATATACTCCCCGAATTATTCACTTATTTCAACAAACAAGAATCCCACTGATGTAATATATGACTGGTTTCGATGCTAAAAGCAAATCAAGAGCTGGAATGTACTTACGTGGCTAGACAGTAAATATCTCTGCGTCCTTCTAATCCATTAAACTGCAAGAGTATGTCTGCTTTCTGAAATGGAAGGAGACATCTCTTCTCCCTACCACTGTCATTTACTCCTCTGCTTCCTGCTTCTTTAGC
>VZRQ01004393.1:86564-100987 GCA_013397975.1 Machaerirhynchus nigripectus | reverse complement strand
TTTTTTTTCCCTTTTTCTTTTTTTAAAAATAGGGCTCCTTTTGTATGTGTGAAACTACTGCTACTCCCACTTCAGTTTTCTCCTGAAAGCCGAGTGGAAGTGCTGTAGGAATTCGTGTACCCATGGCTGCAGCTTTTCCCCTGGGAGCTGCACTCTGTGGAACCAGAGCGTGGCCTAAAGCTGGAGGTGGGCTTGAACCCTCTCCCTGTGCTTTGTGCTCTGCTTTTTGGGGGCTTTGCTGTCACCTCCTTGCCTGGTGTTGCAGAGGAATGCCTCAAATCCACCCCAAATCGGACTGTGAAGTATCCTTGTCCTGCCACATTGGATATTCCCAGTGTATCCCAGTCTGCCCGTAGTTTCATGACGAGGAAGACCCAGTGCTTTTTGAGGGAAACATCTTTCAGGTTGATAAATGTTGGTTCAGCTCAGGGAAATAATGATTTCAGGATGTTTTAGTCCTGGCAGGGGGCTTTGGAAGTCTGTCCTAAGCCACAGAGCAGACCTGGCTCGGGGTGTTTGAGCAAGATGATGCAAAAAGGAGTGGAGGTGTCACATGTTTTCCAGTTTTATCTGTCTGTTTTAAACTGATAGGAGATGGAATCAGCTCTCAGGGTGCCCTGGAAACATACTTTGGGTACAAGTGGAGATCTTAACCCTGCAGGCATGGGTATGGATGTTTACTCCTGCTCCCTGCTGTCCACACCGTGGTGTTTGTTCCCATGGCTTCTGCCTCATGTCCCTCTCACGGCTTCAACTCCTCATCACGTGCATCAAAGTGCCAGAGAAAGGCCTTCCCAATTTCTCCAGTCTTTCACAGAGCCCAAGGTTTGAAACTATTGCTCTGAAATCTGTGCTGTGTGATGCTTTCTCCTGGGCGACATTCCGAGATTGCTTGGGATTCAGAAGGTCTTTGTCCTGTGGGAATGGTGTTTGGAGGAAGCTCAGCTGGCTGATGAAAATCACTGCAGGACATTCCCCCCAAGGCATCCCCAGACCAGCCCTGCAGCCCAGAGGTTCTGTACCTTGAAGAGCTGATGAGAGTGCTCTCATGATGCTAAAATAGCTAGTTTTGAAGGGCAGAGTTGCCTTGACTTTTGCCTGATCCCACCAGCATGAAAGGAAATCAGAGTTTTTCAACAATCCTGAACAAATGAACACGATTGTGGAAGTTTGTCATGACGGAGATGAGAGGAAAGAAACCCCCTCTGCATTTCCCCTATGTTTCCAAACCTCTCAAACCCCAAATGTCATCCCTTATGGATCTGGTTCCCTCACTGCCTGTGGTGATTTGTTCATTCAGCCCCAGCCCCTGCCTGGTGTTGCAGACCTCGGGCAGGAGAGGCTCAGTGCCACCCCTCTGCCGGCCTTGGTGTGAGCCCCTCCGTGCTCCTGGCTTCTGGAATTCTTTGCCTTTAGGAGAACACACTTTGGTTATTTCTTTTCCCGGGCTTTTGTCCGCCCTCAGGTTTTGGAGCCACTAAACCTCTTTGGCAGAGACCTCCTGTTTGAGACCTCTTCTGCTTGATTGAAAACCGTAGCGAGTCGTTAATGCAAACACCAAATTACTCAGTGAGGCAACAGCCAAATTTCAACTCTGAAGGCTCCTTACACCCCCAATGTTCTAATTTCACATGAATAATACAAATTGGCCTGCATTCTCTATGCCAAATAATGAATGGGATTAATGTGGGCTCTTTATTACAGACCGGAAATCGGCTTTCAATTAGTGACTTGGTTTGGGTGGCAGGTACAGGGGATGTGCATGAAAAGGGGCTTATAAAGCAGAGGAGAGTGACTTTTCACATGGCCAGGTAGTGATAGGACAAGGGGGAATGGTTTTAAACTACAAAAGAGATTTTAATTAGATATTGGTAAGAAATTCTTCCCTGTGAGGGTGGGGCACCCTGGCACAGGGTGCCCAGAGAAGCTGTGGGTTCCCCATCCCTGGAAGTGTCCAGGGCTGGGTTGGACGGGGCTTGGAGCACCCTGGGATAGTGAAAGGTGTCCCTGCCCATGGCAGGGGGTGGAACGGGATGGTCTTGGAAGTTCCTTCCAACCCAAACCATTCCAGGATTCCGTGATGACTGAGTTAGGTCAGCCTAAGCTCCCACCCCTCTCTCCTGGCCTGCAGTGTTTGTGTAACACGGAAATCTCATTTCCTTCACCACAGCATTACCCTGGCTTGGCACCCAGAAATTACAGACTTGATAGGGGCTGAAAAATAATCTACTGCATTAGACTTTAAGAATTTTGCTTCAGTGTGTTTGAATCGAGGACAGAATTTAAAGGTGAATAATGTCAAGTTCTCCCATCCTCCAAAACATGAAGTACTAGCAAGTCAGTTCCCAGATCTGTTGGTTCAATATCTATTCTCCATCTCAGGTGTTCAAGTAGGTCTTGAGTAGAAGATTATTCTGTTGAACTCACAATTGTTCCCTACATTTTATTAAAGTAGTTTCCTGTTGTTGAGAGAGCAATTTTGAAGTGTTGCGCTCCAGCCCGTCACTGGGACTTCGAAAACAGCTGGATAGTGGGAATTGGTTTGTGTTGGAGGGAAGTGGACAATTACTTCAAACCTTTCATTTTCACTGCTGCAAATCAGCAGCTGCTGGGAGCTGCCCTGTGATTCCTGCACACTTCCAGCTGGACAAATCCCACTAAGATTATATAAAAAGAACCGTGCAGCTGAGTGCTGGGGGTGTGCTCAGCCTGGAAGTGTTGGGTTATTCCCAGCTGAAACCCCGCTGCAAATATCCCTGCTTCTCCCGTAAGCTGAGGTGGGCAGGATGCTGCAGTTGCCACTTGCAGAGCTGTTGAAGGTCCCTTTCAGGCCAGGAGCCACGTGCAGCTGGAAAGCTCCTCGCTGCCAGCCTTTGAAATATAAAACCGTGACCTCAGACCACCAAGAAATGCTGGCCAGTGTTTACAGGGCTGTGGGCTCCGTGTTTTCCACGCATGGCTTGGGATCCCTCATTAAATATCTGCCAGGCAGTGGCGCTTCCTTTGAAGTCACAAACCTCAGTGTCTTAGACTTTGCCTCCTTTTGTTGAAATGGACAGGTCATAAAAAATAATAACTTCCCTTGTTGGTTCACACCTCAGAACACCGTGCTAAAGTCTTTGTCAGCGAGTTAGAGTCAAGGATTTCTTGCCACTGGTGCAAATATAAAAGAGCAAGCAGGGATTTATTTATAGAGCTCCAGATCCTGCAGAATTCTGAACAACAGATTAAAGGGACTGGTGGTTATTTCATTCTCCAGTGAATGTTTGACTAATTATGAGCTATCTATTTTCTTTCCAAATATCGAAATGGGAAGAAAACAAATGTTTAGCAAACGAAGCCCTGAGTTTATATTTCAAACAAATCTGTGAGGAAATGTGTCTTGCATTCACAGCAGGCTCTGCTCTATTAATCCATCGGGGGAATGTGAGGGGAGCATGGCACTACAGGCAGGATGAGTGGAGGTTTTTAGAAAACTGTCATAAATGTTCTAGAGCAGTAAACAAAAGTACAGATTTATGTATTAACCTTCAGCCGCTCAAAACCCAGTTTGCCTCAAAACTGGAAGGCTGTGTTTGCTTGTGGTGGTGTGAAAGACCAAGCTCATTTCTGCTGCTGCTTTTTTGTTTAGCAGCAAAGCACTGAACAATCCCTACAGCTGTAGAGATTCGGGTTTTGCATTCAGGTGTCTGTCCGTGGCCACCACATCCCTGGAAGTGTCCAAGGCCAGGCTGGACGGGGCTTGGAGCACCCTGAGATGGTGGAAGGTTCCCTGCCCGTGGCAGAGGTGGAATGGGATGAGCTTTAAGGTCCTTCCACCCCAAACCAGTGTGGAATTTGATTTTTTATTGTGCAAAACACACAATTTAAAACTCACAGTGGCAGATTCATTTTCACACTACCCCAGGCTCTGGACTTGGCCTCTCTCCTCCCCTCAGCTTCTCAAGGTGCTGTTTTTGAGGGTGTGTTTCACTCCTGTCAAAGAAAACTCCCAATCTGATGCCATAAAACCGTTCCTGAAGGTCTCACACCGTTTATTCCGGGTAGTCCTAAAGAGCCACGAGAGCAAAGTGCTCCCACAGCAGAAACCCAACTTGCAGTACCTCGCTGGGTGACTTAGGGAAGTTCCTGCCTGAGTCTCAGGTTCCCCATCTGTCAGAAACAGTGTTTTGTAAAAGTTCTTTAAGATCTGCTGATGAAAAACCATTTTTATACTTTTTTTTTTGCAGCTGTGAACACTTTTCATGTGAGAAATCCTGCGTAGTTACACACGGATTCACCACAAAACTGGCAAAAAAGGGAAAATATTCCAAAGAGCTATGCCTTTTTTTTTTTTTATTGCATTGGTTAGAGAGAATTAGAATCTGATATTTTCAAGAATAAATAAAAATAAAAGGGATTATTTAAGCAGCTCGTGTTCAAAGCCTGCAACTCACAGCGAGCCCGGCTGTTTTGAAGTTTGTAAGGAAATATTCTGAAGCCATTAGGCTGCTGCTGCTGCTCGGAAGCAGAGTGGAGACTTAATTAAAGGTTCAAGGGAGAAGCGAGGATGGTGAGAGCTGTAGAACTGTGGGCTGATATTTTTGAACAGCATAATCATGTTTTTTAATATGTGAGGATTTGCAAAAGTGCAGGTTTGGGTGGGAAATCGACCTTTTTGTTCAGTGCCAGGATTCACCTGCAGCTCCTGGATCCTGGGGTTTCACTGTTCTCAGAACGTCCTGGGTATTCCTACATTTCTGTGGGTATTGAAAGGGCTGCCTTAGTGTGACTAAAAACAAGCTTTAAATCTTTAATTTTTTTTTTCTAGCTAACTCTACAAGTTCAATCACAAAGGACTTTCGTGTGTTTCTTTCCTGTAGATGTGTTCACACCTGTATTTCTCATTCCACAAGCACTGCCCTTTGCTGTTTTGTATTCAGCTTTATAAATAATTACCTTATATTGAAATTACTATTGGTGCTCAATGTGCCCTTCCCTTTCTAGCTGCACTTCTTCTTGCTGTGTGGATTTGGGGGACTTTGTTGTGTGCGGTGTTGGATTATTCTCCACTCTTTTGACGTGGCAGCAATGCCAGAAATAGGGGTTTTGGTAGGATCCTAATCCTCCTCTTCCTCAGGGGGAGTTCGGGGAACTATTGCCAAAGCCCCCGATCACAGAGGGCAGACGAGGAGGGAGGGAGGAGGTGTTCAGAAATCACAGAATCAGAGAATCATAAAGGTTGGAAAAGCCCTCAGAGGTCATTGAAACCAACCGTGCCCCAGCACAGCCAAGGCCACCACTGACCCATGTCCCCAGGTGCCACATGCACATGGCTTTGAAACCCCTCCAGGGATGGGGACTCCACCCCTGTGCCAATCCCTGAGCACCCTTTCCATGGGGAAATTCCTGCTGATGTCCAACCTGTCCCTCCCCCAGCCCAGCCTGAGGCCGTTCCCTCTCCTCCTGTCCCTGTTCCCTGGGAGCAGAGCCCGACCCCCCCGGCTGCCCCCTCCTGTCAGGGACTTGTGCAGAGCCACAAGGGCCCCCCTGAGCTCCTCTGCTCCAGGCTGAGCCCCTTTCCCAGCTCCCTCAGGAATTCCCCAGCCCCTTCCCAGCTCCGTTCCCTTCCCTGGACACGCTCCAGCCCCTCAATGTCCTTCTTGCCATAAGAGGCCTAAAACTGGGCCCAGGATTTGAGGTGAGGAAGAAGCTCATAGCCCAGATTCACTCCTGTAAGTTTGTGCATGGAAAAGCTCAGCCACTGGAAGTTCGTGGAACTGAGCTCTGACCTCGAGCACAGCTTCCAAAGGCTCCAGAGAGGTGGTTTTTGGATGTGACAGGGAAATTTGAAGGGTGCTCCAGGGGCATGGCACGAACAGTGCCAGGCTGAGCTATCCCAGTGCAGATGGAAACAGGATGGTGTTGGGAGGCTTGGGAAGCCTTTCCTTATTTACTTGGCACCTCGCTCTTCGGAACACCGGCGATTTTTACAACGAACGACACGTCACTTTCCTCAGAGCTTTCACCTCCTGTCTCATTGTAAGAATTTCCACCTTCATTTCAAACAAAGCTTTCACTCTTTGGAACTACAGGAGGAAAACTTGGAGCCGTGGGCCCAGCTGTCGGAGCGCCAAGCGCTTGTCACTCGGAATTTCACCGCCTAAATATGTCGGAGAAAGTCGCGTTATTTGGACCTGTCTGGGGAGTGCTTTCCTGTTCCTCGGCGCTCCTCTGGGAGCTGAGGTGTCCCTTTGTTTCCACACACCAAATAATGTGTTACTCATCAATTCCTGCCCTCCCCGAGCTGATTCAGTCAGATGGATTTGTGTCTAAGAGCCTCATGACTCCGTTCCTTCCACTTGGGTCAAACAAGACAAATTTTAGCTCCTCAGCACTCAGCTAAATTTACCCAGTTCTGCACACTTGATTTGGCAAAACCATATGGACTTTTTGATACATTCCTCAGAGCTCTTCGGAATCCGCTTCCAAAGTCTGTATTCCTGGCTTGTACCCACTGTTCAGTGGGAGGTGTAGAAGAACAACGCCTATTTTAGGCGGAAGGTTTCCTGTGAATGTTCTTGTCTCGGACCAGCTCTTCCCTGCAGCTCCAGAAAGTGTGGAAGGGGCCAGACCTGTCCTCCCACCTCCTCCCACGCTCCCGCACCTCGCCTGGGATGGGGTCGGGGATCCAGTGGATCAGCTCCGGGATGAGGCTGAGCGGGGATTTTCTCTCCGTCCTTCAGGCCGAGCTTTCCAAAGCGGAGCTCTCGGTCTGATCCCGAGTTCCCCGTGCCACAGGGGAGGTGCTGGGGATGCAGCTGGAGATGAAAAGAAGGACTGGGGGGAGGCTCAGGTCAGCTTTAGCTATGTCTGCCATCACACTTCAGTTTTTGCTGTGGGTTATAGAGTGAAAAAAAAAAAAAGGAAAATCCCCTTTTAACCTGTTAGGCAGGATTTCCTCAGGAAAAAATGTATTTGCTAAACACAAGCTGTGAGGCAGCTGACAGATCAGTCCCCAAGGATATGCCTGAGAGTCATCCTGGGGGATATTAGGAGTTTTAATCCTGTTCCCTGAGCAGTTTGCTCTGGGAATGAGAGCTGGGGATGTCTTGCACTGCCAGTTGAGCCTCCAGTGGGGCTGGAGCACGAGCCTGCAGCAGCTATCCCAGGCTTCATCCATGGAACACCGAGTGCACAGGGCCTGAGAAGGGGAGCTCCGATAACAAAGGTTCACAGAGATAAAACACCCATGGGCCGTTGCAAAAAATACATTTGAGGGTAGCCTTAACCTCCTTTGCATTTCAGACACAACTGCATGAATTGCCTTGTAATTGCTTCTGAGAAATTTTCAAACTGTGGGTAGGTTTGGGAGATTTTTTCCTTCTCTCAGTGGGCATAAAACCGGATGATTTGTACCTGACAAAGGAGAGATCTGAAACAGAGGGGTGCTGTAAGGCCTTGGGTTAGAGACAAGACAACTCCAAACTCAGCTGATGTAAAAACATTACACAGATATCACAGAATCCTCTTTTTCCTCCTGCTCCCCAAACCATGTGATCCCCGAGCTCGTTTGCCCTGTGAGGAGCTGATTCAGGGAGCTCCACTGGCAGCAAACAAGCCTCTGTTTCCTGGAGAGCTGGTTCTTTGCTGCCTCATTTGCTGCACTGATTCACCACCGAGCGAGGCAGATGCCAAAGGTAGGAGAGGAGAAGTGGAGCGTGGGCAGCGCAGCAAAGGAGGGAGCCAGCGGGACACCTCCTTTCCACTGCAGCTCACCTTGGCTTGACCTAACCCCCATCAAAATCGCCTTCTTAGCACTTTTAGAGTGATTTAAAGCCATTTTTCCATTTTGGGTGGTAGCAGGAATCTGGGAAAATGCAAGTGTGTGCATTAGCTCATGGCTCCAATAAGTGTGGGAAGAGAGCCTGGACTCATGGGGATTAAAATTTGGATTTACTCATGTGTGTGTGCCTGTGTTTGGCAGGGTTTGTAAGAACAATATAGAGAAATTCACTCTGAAAAATAAAACCAGAGTTGCTGGCATTTTTTTTTCCAGCAGAAACTATTAACTTAGAACTGAATGCAACATTTTGTTTCACCTAAAATATTTTGCTTTGAGCTTTTAAATACTTTCCAAGTTTCATATCTCCTCTGCTCTGCTATAAAATCCAACCCGAACTTGAAAATAGTTTGTTTACTCCAGAATCCTGTTTCATTTTGGAATATAAACCATTCCTTTTTGCTGCCAGCTATAGCTCCTAGTGCAGGCTCATGGAGCTAGGCCACTTCCCCTCCCAAACACTCCCAGTGAGTCAGGACTGCGGGTGGAACTGGAGTTTTGTCACTGCCAAGAATAAAACCCCACTGCTTTGGAGAGCAGAAAACTTAAGGGCATCATTTTTTATCATCAAAACCCAAAAGCTGTGGTTCAGCATTTTGATATTTTTGTATTGCTGACGGTTCTTCGTCTTTGAAATTAAAAATATTCGGCTCGCACATCAGTTTAAAAGCACCCAAAGCCATCAAAATGCAGCTTGTGACATCTCAGGGTGGGCCATGAATCCAGAGAGGCCCTTGACCACGTTTGGTCACCACGGTGGTTTCAGGAGTTCTTTTGAGGGTCCAATCCCAAGGAAAGCTCCCCTTGCAGAAGATCATGGAGAAGTTTAGGATCCGGTTGGCTGAACTGACAAATTTTCTGGAAACTCCCCTAAAATCGGAGCTAAAATTATTTCTTTTTGATGCTGAAATCACAGCTGTGACAAATATTCAGCCTTCTCTGTGATTCATGTGCTCTCTGAGAATGGGAAGTGTCAGAGTAGCACAATTTAGTAACTTGTGTTTCCTTCCCCCTAGTTCAGCAATTCTAATTTCACACGTTTTCTCTGGAGTGGCTTATCTGCAGACCCACCCTTTATTATCAGCCTTTATCCCACTTTTTTCCCACTTTTCCAGCCATTCCCTGCTCCCAAATTATCAAACATTCAGTGTCCTGTAACGTGACCAAGCAGGGGGAGCATTTTCTGCATTAAACGTGGCAGAATTAATTTACAATCTTGTGTCTTTTTGACATGATTCTGTTTCGAAACATGCCCCAGTTTACCTGGAAAATGTAATTCCCATCTTTCTCTCTCTCTTGGCAGCTGCAAAGTTTCTCTGAACCTGGCAACCTCCACGTCCCTGAGCCCACCTTCAGCAAGGTAAGCCAATGCTGGGCACCTTCCGAGGTGTTTTAAGTCTCATTTCTGCTCCTGAGGGATACAAAAAGAAGGGATGACCCCACTTTTCCCATCGTTCCACCTCTCCCTGACCATGTGGGGACAGTATTCCCGTACAGCTCTCTCCCTGCTAATAAATTTACTTAAAACTTCTCCTTTTACCAAAGCACCAAAGCCCAGTTTGGTGCACGCTTGAAAGTCACACTTCCCATCATTTTTTTACCCCTTTTTGGTTCCTTTTAAACCATTTCAACATCTCAGATCGGTTTCCTGCACGTAATAATTGTTTCTTTGGTGGTAGGCTTCAGAAAGATTGGTTTCCTGCACGTAATAGTTGTTTCTTTGGTGATAGGCTTTGGGTTTGTGTTTGAGAAAGAAATCCTGGTGGTCTTCCATGCAATTAAATTCAAAATAGCTGTGGGGCTCCTGAAATGAAAATATATTTCACTGCCGAGCTGTCATCCTAACCAATCACCTCAGATGAGTGCTTGCTGTTCTCTCCCTTGCTGTAAAATAATGTGTTTTTTTAAAGCTGGGATTTTTCTTTCCTCTCTACCCTCGCGCTCGTTAGAAGTTTGCAAATGAAACCTCGTTATGGTGAACAGCTGGGAGTTGTGTTTCAAACCCCTCAACGTTAAAGCAAAAGAATTAACTAAGTAACAGAGTCAAAATGTGCACGCTCGGGGGCCAGAGCGGTAACGGAGCCGCGCGAGCGTTCGCAGGAACGGCTGAGCACAAGGAAAACGTGGAAAACACGTCTGGGAAAAGCAGGGTTCTGCTGGCACCTTGTCCTCCTGGGCAGGGCTTGGTTTGGTAACTCACCGAACCCACGTTGTTCCAAGTCAGCTGGTAGCAGTTGTGAGGGAGTTTTCAAACTTCTGTGCGTGAGAGGGATTGTCTGGAATCCGGGGAAATTTTGTTCTCCTGCTTGCAGCAAAGTCTTTTCATTTAAGGGTCTGGACTCCTCCGAGGAGTGCAATGGAGCTCGTGGTGTTTAACTGAGGTGTTCACAAAAAGAACAAATCTGGGTTTGCATCTCTGCTGTGACAAGAGGAATGGGAAAGGAATTACTTGGAAAAGGTCGGTTTGTAAATGCCAGTCCTTCTGGTGGGATATTGAACAGCTCGACCAGAGATGAAGGATTTGAGGGTTGGGTTTTTACTGGGATGCCTCAACCCTGCACTTTGTAGGGTTCCTCTTTGGGAAGGATTTTTAGGAGGGCATTGTCATCCCAAGACCGGCAGCTCTTTGACCAAAGGAGGATCTGGCTCCACACTCCCTCATTCCAACCTGGAATTTGAAGCTGCTTAGAAAACACATTATTCTACATTTGACTTTCCTTTTTTGGGGGGATTGAAAACTGTGGTTTTGCATGAATTTTCATGAAAATTGGAGATGAATTTAGATTGTTAAAGGCGAGCTTTCAAGGCAGCTCACTATTTTTTCGTGAGTCAGAATGGGTCGGAAACTGGTTGGAAGTGGAATGGCTGGGATCACATGGTACTTTTCAAGTCAAAGATAGCTCCACTTGTTAAAGAGATGCTTTCATGTGGTTTCCAAGGGAAATAGTAGCTCCTTGCAGCATTTTTAAAAGACAGCCAATGTCAAAGTGCCTGGTGGCAAAGTTCCACTCTTTCAGCCCCCAAATTCATCTTTCCAGCTGAAGTAAATATGTGTTAACGATGAATAAAACTCCTCTGGAAGAAGTGGGTTGAGCAGGAGGTTTTAAAGGTTGGCAGTTTTAATAGAATTTAAAATTGTTTTCCTTCTCTCAGTGAAGGTGGGAAGAATTAGCAGGCAGAGGAGCAGGTACCTGTGGGAACTCCTGGTGCTGTGGCTTTTAGTTGTGGATTGAGTCGAGGAGCTGGGAAGAGCTGGGCTGTAGAATCATGGAATTGTTTAGGTTAGAAAAACTCTCCAAGATCAGGACCTTCCACAGGGGAAATGTAAGCAGAATAACCTTTAGTTCCCATCCAAAATGTCTGTATTACATGGAGAACATTTATTTTTTCATTGATAAACCCCATAAATATTTCAGATATCACACCAGGGCTCATCACTTGCAATGAGCTTTTCCCATTACACTGGTTAATTGTCCTGTGTGTAATGAGCAGATGGAGTAACCCAAACCATCCCATGGAATATTTGGCCCAGAGCTTCAGATTGGGCTCTGGGAATTGTTCTGGCCATTGGTTCTTCCAAGCTCAGTATCCAAATAATAACTTAGTGGTGGGTTTAGCTTTTCTCTCTGTGTTTTCTTCTAACAATCCAAGAAATGCTTTTTTTGGTGTGTAAATCAGCTCTTCTCACATTTAAAATGTTGAGCTTCTCAGTCACTGGTATCATTATGATTATTTTGCTTGTGCCAAGCTCTAATACATTTTTAGACCAGCTTTTCCCCGTTCAGAGCACCATCAGTGGCCTGTCTGTGAGCTCTGGGGTGGGCAGGAGATGGCATCTGCTCTGTCTGAGGGTGTCTGCATGGCCAGAGGCAGCCCTGGCCTGGGGAGGACTGCTGAGCTCCCGTTTAAGCCTTTTTTTCCCAGTGACAGCACTGATTTGTGTCCTTTGGCAGCCATCAGTTTGCATTAGGTTGATAGGAAATGATATCTGGGAGATGTCTACCTGGCTTTCTGACTGGATTAAAAGTGGTCCAAAAGTTATTGGGCTGGGGGAGGATGGGCAGTGTGATCACAGAGCTCTGGTCCTTCAGCAATCAAGGCCGGGAGTGCCACGTTATGGGCTTCTTTTGTGCATTTTTGGGAGATATTTGTATTTTTCTGGTCCGTATTTGCCATTTACCCCTGGTTTGCAGTGCTGTTTTCCATCACCTGAAAAGCAGGGCTGGAAAACGAGGAGGAACAGCAGACTGTGAGAGGAACAGCAGCCACGTGAACATTTAAAGGCCTGAATATCAGCAAGGCTACTACATTTGCAAGGCATTAAGTAGTTTATGTACTATTTTATGCATGGAGCCTCCTAACAGTTATTTCTCATGGATCTGCAAAATATAAAAGACTTTAGGGTAAAAGAATAATAATGAATCATTTATGAGATATTATCTACCAAGATGGATTGGTTCCATCTGTTGCAGTAATAAAAATAATAATGCTCAGCAATTACATAAATGCTTTACAGGTTTTCAGTGTGCATCACAAACATTAATCTAAGATCTAGCCCATAGCACAGTTTTTAAGAGCTTGTAAAAGGGCTTCAGCTTATACATGCTGGGTTATTTATTTATTTTTAACAAGGAAATTCGTCGTTAATAGAGATTTTAAACTGGTTTGGAAAATTGAGTTGTAGCTCCTCAGTCTAAGGCGCTCCATGGAGATGGCCACCAAATTGGTTTCTTTTCCCTTCTGCTGGTTGAAGTTGCTGCAAATGTCCAGGAGAAATGGAGCTCCACAGGCAGGTGTTCATTATCATAGAAATGATGGAAAAGTCTTCCAGGATGCCCTACTGGCGTTAGATCCCAGTTATTCGTTAATCTCATTTTTTTGTGTCTTGTAAGCAGCTCGCTGAGGGAAGGCCAAGGGTTTCTGAGGCAGAGCAGAGCCTGGCAGTGGTTGTGCTGCCTCACACTTATATTTCATATAGGATCTTGAAAGAAATAATTTCTTTTTGTTCACTGCAGGAAGAAATCAGATATAGGAACAAGTGGTTTCGTGCTTTAGATGCAGCCTGATTTAACCAACAGAATGAGTATTAGTTATTGAGATATTTATTATGGTATTATTATTTATATTATTATCTATATTAGATATTATTTATTGAGATATTAATTATTAATATGAGAATATTATTAATGCTTGGAATTTCATTCGAAATCTAGAAAAAGAAGCAATGATAACTTTAGACAAAAAGAATGGTTTGATTGTTTGATGTGCTTCCTGGCAGACAGAGGCGTGGTGAAGCAGGCAGGATTTAAATGCAATTTAAAATAGACTTATCCCAGCTGATATTTCGGGCATGTCTATAGGCTCCATGAGTGTATGGATCAGTGTGTCCTGTTAGCTCTGGTTTAGGTACGTTTGTGAGGGAATCTCAGAACTGGCTCCTCTGCAGTGTAACCTGTGACCTTGAAAGACAAGTGCCTTGTAAATCTGTTTATCTGTGCACGTCACAGATAAGACCCAGGCTTTGCAATGCCCCTTGACTGAACAAGTGACATTAATTCCATTAACTCTGGGCAAAAGGAGGGTTTGTATTGACAATTGGAATGGGAGGGGCGGGTTGTGTGTGTATCTTCCCCCACCAAATATTTGGCTTGGAAATATTTCACACTTAATCCAGAGAATAGAAAGGTTTTATTGGAACTGAACATGCATTTGGCGAAACAAAACAAAATAAATCTATTTCCTTCAGCCATATTCTGTTAATTCATATCTAATGAGATTAAGTAAAACAGATGGGGGAAAAACCTTCATAGTTTCATAGGAAGAGAAAACGCTGGGTTCAGTTTGGTTTGGATCATCAGACTCTAGTGCCAATGATCGTTCATGAAACAGAGAAGAGTTTGTTGCCAGTGCTGACTGCCCCTGTGATCATCCCTGACCTGGGAAGCAGTTCCCTATTCCCTATCCCATTATCCCACTCCCTGGGTTAGTGTTCCACAGCACCAACAGCACCTGGAGAGAGCTCCGGGCACTGCAAACTTCTCGTGCTTTTGGGAGCTCCCAGATGCTGCTGGAGGGGCTCTGCTCCCAGCCTGGCCTGAGCTTCCCCTGCTCCTCCTGCTCCTGGACTGGACATCTCCCTGGAATCCAGCTCCTCTCCAGCCCTTCCCTCAGCAGCTTTCAGTCACGAACAGCTTCGCTCTGATGTCTTTGGGGCTGCCCCTCTGAGCTGCTGCATCCCAGAATCCCGGGATGGGTCAGGCTGGAAGGGACCACAGAGGCACAGGATTGTGTGCAGGCAGTGTGGGGTATCCCCAGGGAGGGCACCCCACGGCCTCTCTGCACGATCTGCTCAGGGCTGGGCACTGCCCGGGGCAGGAGTTGTGCCCCCTGTGCAGGGAATTGCTGGGCACAGCCCCTGCCCAGGGCAGGAGTTGTGCCCCCTGTGCTGGGAATTGCTGGGCTCAGCCCCTGCCCAGGGCAGGAGTTGTGCCCCCTGTGCAGGGAATTGCTGGGCTGGGCACTGCCCAGGGCAGGAGTTGTGCCCCCTGTGCAGGGAATTGCTGGGCTCAGCCCCTGCCCAGGGCAGGAGTTGTGCCCCCTG
>VZRQ01004393.1:41689-86486 GCA_013397975.1 Machaerirhynchus nigripectus | reverse complement strand
GGGCTCCTCTCCAGGCTGAGCAGCCCCAGCTCCCTCAGCCCTCCCTGGGCACGGAGATGCTCCAGGCCCTTCCTCAGCCCCGCAGCCTCCGCCGGCCCCGCTCCAGGAGCTCCCTGGCCCTGCTGTGCTGAGGAGCCAGAGCTGGACATGGCACTCCAGAGGTGCCCCCAGGGCTGGGCACAGGGGCAGGATCCCTTGGTTCTTTGCTGGATGGCAGTGCCTATTCCCAGCTGTCAAATGGCTAAAAGGAGTTATTTCTTTTCAACACCTTTCCTTCTGTGCCTCGTCCAAAGCGTGAAGTGCACCATGGAAATCTCTTATTGCAAGTGCACCTCAGCCTTTAGGGGACAACCTACAACAAACTGCTATGGAAACCTGTCCAGAAATCTCCCTGAATGCAGGATGGGGCTCCCATGGTGTGAAGGTTGGGATGTGATTTCAGTACCTCTCTGATAAGAGTTAAATTTCAGAAGTGCTGCTCTGAACTGGCTTTGTTTCAGATGTTAGAATAAACACTTTTAAACTGGTGGTGCACAAGAGCTTTGACAAACCAGTTCCAGCTCATCCTGCTTTGAGCTGCTTGGATCTCCTGGCCCCAGGAGCCTGCTCTGTTTTGCTGCCAGAGCTCACCAGCCCATGGCAGGACCGGCAGAAGGGAAACGTGCTTCTATCGGGACTGAGGATCAAACCCAGCCACATCAGCAATTCAAACCAAGAGGCCACTCTGTGAACAGCTGAGACATCACACTCCTCCTGTTTTAAACCCCTCCTGGAGGTGTTTCACCTCCCAGAGGGTGGCAGGGTGGATGATTAGAAGTCATAAAAATAAACTGCTGCTGCAAGATGCTCCCCTTGTTTAAAATAACCATCTCCTGCAAAATCCACAGTTAGGCTAGGAAATAATTAGGGTGATATTTATTTCTTTCTGTTCTTTCTCTCCCCTAAAGAATGGTAATTATAGTTGAGGATATTGCCCCACAGTTACAAATAACTTGCTGAATTTTCCTGAGAAAATGGGTTTTGGTTGTGGCTACTCAGATGGGAGCTCAGCACGTAACGGGGTTTGAGAACACTGGAAAAAAATGAGCTGCTGAATACCAGTGCTGTTGGTGAAGAATATAGAAATAAGTGGCTGTTACACAGCAGGATGATGCACAGAGCAGCACAGAGTCATATATTGGCTTATCTCGTAGTAAAGGCTCGATAATTGTGATAACATCAGAAATCACTATCACTCCTTGCTGAGAAATTACTTGTTACCATCCTCTTGTTTAAATATGGTTGGGAGAGCTCTGAAATTATTTTCAGCGCTGTTTGGAGGCTTCCCCTCATTTAACCTTCCAGATTCTGCTTATGAAAATACAAAGCTTTAATTCTTGGTGATGCCTTCCCCGTGCTGAGCTGCCTTTTGTACACCTTCCCAGCTGAGTGTAATATTGACTGGGTTTTATTTTACATTTTAGTGTTTTAGGAAGATCCAGCACCCTGACTTGTAAAAAGTGCAGGGGGAAAAAAGGTATTAATGGCTAACAAGGAGTAATCTGGGGTTAACAGAGCTCATAATTTCTTTCATGCTCTGTCATGATCCTGTTGCTTTTGAATGTTGGATTATCAAACTGCAGGGTTGGAGATGGTGGAGAGGAATGGTTTGTTAACCCCCTTGTGTCTGAGTAAAGAAGAATTATCTGCTTTGGTGGAATTTCCTGTGAAAATGAATCCCACTTAGGAGGTACCTGGGGGTCCTCTGGCCCCAAGAGGCCAAAAATATTGAGTGTTCGTTCAGCAAAACAAAAATTTTTCTCCAGCTTGAGAACTTTGGAACACTGCTCCCCATTGCTGACGTTTCACAGTGTGTTCGGAAGGTAGGAAAGTTTAGTTTTGGGAAAACGAAGCTGAAAACAAATTCCAAAGTATTTGTGTTGCTCCTGCCTATGTCCTTAGGAGAGATCTCAGGTAATTGTGTCCTAAATCAGGGAAAGGTTCTTCCCCCAGAGGGTGCTGGGCACTGCCCAGGCTCCCCAGGGAATGGGCACGGCCCCGAGGCTGCCAGAGCTCCAGGAGCCTTGGCACCCCGCTCCCAGGGATGCCCAGGGTGGGGTTGTTGGGGTGTCCTGGGCAGGGCCAGGGCTTGGACTGGGTGATCCTGATGGGTCCCTTCCAGCTCAGGAGATTTCACGGTTCTATGATTATAAATTATCCGAAGCCTGAAGACAAATTCCAGGGAATTTGTCACCCCACAGCCAGGATTTTCCGTATCATGAAGTCTCCAGAAATTCTTCTCACTGAGATCTTTCTGCAAGTGGATTATTGATAATTAATTATCACAGAAGACAGATTCCTTCTGTTTTTATTAGCAGGCATCCACAGAGTGTTAGGCTATAAGTAGAAAGGATGAATTGTCTCTGGGTCCTTCTGTGCTTTGCAGCGTTTCACGGATGCTGCAGTTTGATCCAACTGAGCAGTGAAAGTGTGGGAATTGAGGTGAGGGATCACAAAATTCCATTCACATTGGTGAAGAACTCCAAGCTTCCCGGCTCCTCCGTTCTTCCTTCAGCTGACATTGCCAGGAGACAGCAGAATGGAAGTTACTAACGTGAGAGAAGTTCCCATTAGATTTCTCTTTCAAAAATCCAGACAGGGTCATTTGGGGAAGAACCTTTCAGCCATAAAATGTCGATGCCTGCTGAGGTGTGGGCAGGACATGCTCCATTTGCACAGCCCGAGCTCCAGCTTATCAGGAGTGCACAAAACACAGGCAGCTTTGGGATAACTCCCTACCCCACGGAACAAAAAACACCTCCAAAATTTCATTTAAAGTTTGTCAGTGCTGGGGACAGACCTTTAAAAATGGTGTTTCCAGAATATTCTTACCATTATCAGTGATGTCATTTCACCTGATTATTAATGGTGTGAGGAGGGCTGGTGATGGCTTGGGTACAAATGGGTATTAGGGATTTATAAACCGGGGAGAGGGAATGTTGTGCTTTGGAGCCTGGGGTTGGTGATTTTGTTGTACACAATCACATCTCGGCTTGGGGATTGGGATCTTTGGCTCTCTGTGCTGTTCTTGTTCCTCCTCCGTGGAGATGGGATGATCCAAAGTCTGGATGAGGGAACCCTACAGAGCAGCGTGGGCAGGTCAGGTTTGCTCCGTGTGGGATCCCGTGGGGACAAAGGCCAAGGGTCTGTTTGCTGGTGTCCTTGGTGAGTAATAAACGCACAGCCACGCTGACCTGGAGTTTGTCATTTGTGCAAAGGTTTTTAGCCTAATTGGCCTGAACGTCTTCCAGATACAACAGCGTGAAGTTAGGGCAGGACTAGGCTGGATTTTAGGGAAAGGTTCTCCCCCCAGAGGACGGTCAGGCTCTGGAACAGGGAGGTTATCACAGCCCCAAAGCCGCCAGAGCTCCGGGAGCGTTTGGACAACGCTCTCAGGGATGCAGAAGGGGGGACTGTTGGGGTGTCTGTGCAGGGCCAGGAGCTGGGCTGGATGATCCTGATGGATCCCTGCCAGCTCAGGATATTCCATGATTCTACCTCAGTCCCACTGCTGGCTCTTCCTAAATTAATGACACCCAGCAGCCCGTGATGAGAGACTGGCACAAGTGAGGGGCTCTGAAGGACTCTGTTTATTAAAAGGGAAGTTTGTCCCTTGGAAGTCTTTTAGGACTATTTGGTTTTTATTCTTGGGTCTCTCCGGATTTCTCTTGTATTTTTTTATACTTGTAAAAGAATCCATGCATATAAAAGGTGGAGTGAGAGAAGGGGCCGAGTCATTTCCAGAGGATACTGATGATTTAACAGCTCTGAGTGAGTTTTGGTGGTGCCTGTTCCACAAGAACCATGAGCCTTTACCCTGCCCAACCTCACCGGAGACGCCGCTGGACAGCGCAGCCGGAAATGATCCTGGCAGTTTGGCTGCCTGCCACGCTCCTGCTGCCTCCTGCTAATTTCTGGGCGGGATTGCACGATGGCTGTTGGGAAATCGGGCAGCCCCATGAATGGTGGCCTTTATTCCCAGCGCAGCTGCTGGATTTGATTTCGTTCCCTCCGTGATAAGGCTCCCCCTGATGTTCACATGACAGCCCCCGTGACCTGGGGCAGGGATCTGCTGGGCCAGGAGAAGCCAAAGGAGCCTTTCTTGTGGGGGTTTGGGCTGATGTGAGTGGGTTCCCCTGCGGGGGAAATCCCGCATTCCTGCAGGTCCCAGATCAAACCTCTCATTCCCTTTCCCATCACAGAGGCAGCAGCAAGGAGAGGGAGCTGATGGCTGTCCCTGCTGCTGCTGGGTGCTAAAATAAATGCTCCACTGCACGTTGAAGTGGAAAAGGTGGAATTCCAGAGCTGCTCCAGGCAGTCAGGAGGATGGAGGGAACTTTCTGAGAGAACGAAATGAACGAGTCAAGAGTAAAAGCCCCATTCAGAGGTGTGGGTGTGGGGAGGGAAGGGAGAGGGGAAAAGCCAGCTGAAAGGAGGAGAAATATTCCCAGCAAAATGGCTCACGGCGTTTTCCAAGGGCAAAAAGTAGAAACCCACGTTGGGTATATGATTTAATTTACAGAAACCTGAAGTTTTTATGTAATTAGGGGCTTTGCTGTGACATTAGCAGTGTAAAATGTAATGTTTCAGAGGCTTTGTCACCTGCATGGTGTGTGCCCCCCTCCTGCAGAGCTCCAGCTCATTCTGCTGTTCCACCCTGCTAATTTCTTCATTTCTACTGAGTTTGGTATTTAAATATCTGCCAACTCTCTGAGTTCCAACAAGCATTGGCATGAGTAATGAGTCAAATGTTAAAGCAGCATTATTCTTTGACAGTTCTAAAAGGATTATATAACTTGAATTTTAAATAATATTTTTGAAATGTGTAATTTAAAAGGTCCTCGTGTTCTGTAAATGGTTTAATTTTTCATCCCGTTTAATTGACATTGCAAAAGAATCATTAAGTCAATGATGATTAAAGCAGCACTTTTATGGATCAAACTCTCTTTGGGGAGAAATTTAGTCACCATGAAAGAGATACAGACATGGATGTTGAGGATGCTGCAAGAGAAGCAGGGGCTGAAGAGGCTTTTCAATAAATCTCATCTAATCTGAAGCCTCCTTCCAGTCAGCCCAAGGCCAAGGCACCTCAAGAGTCAACGCTGGACAGTGTGGGAAAAACCCTCTGTGATTTTACAGGACTCTTGGGAAAGGAGGGAAGGGTTTCAGCCCAATCTGAGCCAGATTCTAAAGAAGTGAGGATGTAATCAAGTTATTAAGTGTATCCTCATGGTGGTATCCAGCTGCTTCATTTTCTCTGCAGTAAACGTCTGGTCCCACTAAAATAAATCAGGGATTTTGCTTGGGTTTGTGTTGTTGGATTTCAAAAGTGCGTCCATGGGACTGTTGCTGTTTTTATTTTGACCATAAAATTACAATATTTAAGTCTATGGTAGGTCCTGAAATGGGAAATAGCCCCTGGAAGTGTTTTGGCTTTTAACTCTTTCCAATCCTCCTAAATAATATCTGTGTTTGAGTGATTTTCCTTCCTTTCAAAGCTGGATGGACATTATCCCATTATCCCATCCTGTGGAAAAGGGGAATGGTGTCATTACAGACTCAGCTGGATGAGTTTCACCTCAAATCTTGTTGTACATTCAAATGTGGTTGCCAGACACTCGTGTTTTAAATCATCTGCTGGGGAGTTTCTGTGTAAGTTGTGACCTTTACTGAAAGTAAAATATGTGGGAAATTCCAAGTTCTGGAAAACATCAGCAGGACAAGTTGTGTAAAAGATCCAGAAGAGGAGAAATTAATGAAATCAGGAATTAAGGAGTGACAAATACAGAAAAACAAGTATTAAAATAGATCAGGTCAGGAAATTGTGTTGCTCTAAGAGGGTTTGTGATAGCACAGAATTGGGGCAGGGTGGGATCCCAATAAAAATGAAACCTGCAAAGTCAGGAACGTCTCAGAGAAGATAAATAATTGGAAATAGGAGCAGATTGTCTAAGAACAGAATATGTCTCAGCTTGAAAATTCACTCCACATTTGTATGATTCAGAGGTAATAACCAAATTTTAAGTTTTATTCCATTAAGTTCCCTTAAGTGATATCTCTGTTAAACAGCACGTTCAGCCTGAACTTAAAAATTCACTAAACCAAAGGTAAAACATTATCAGAGAGAGGAAAAAACCATTTAAGAACAGGATTGTGAAATAAGAATTTAACAATTAAACAGGCTCTGCGTTCTCCAACCTCTCAGTGAAACAATTTAGCAAAAGCTTGGAGAAACTTACACCTCGTGTAGAAAGGGAAAAGAAAGGTTTGGCACTAAATATCTTGGTCATTGATGATAAAGAAATTTTCCAGCCCTAGAGAAGTTTCTGGACAATCTGTTGGCTCCCAGGCCACGTTTGTTCAGCTGGTGTCATTAGCAATAATAATAAAGCAAAATCACTGGCTCCAAATCCACAATATCCCCACAGGAATGGATAAACCTGGGCGAAGTGTCAGCACCTGCAAGGGAAAAAGTCTGATTGCCACTAAAGCAAATTAGTCCTTCCCTAAAGATAAGGAAACCTGATCCTGCACATCTCTCCCATCACTGCTGGCTCCATGTCCCACTTAATCTCGTTCCCTAATCCAGATTTCTCCTGAGCTCCAGTCACTGTTTGCTCACTTTTCAGAACAGCCTCTAAATTTTCATTCATCCTTCTGCACTCTCCTTTTCCACCCCCGATTCCTCGGCTGCTCCCACATGGGGGCTGGGGGGTCACATCCATCTGAGCTCCTGCCTGGGGATCATTCCCATGGCAGTTCCTGAGGGATTTTCCCTTTCCAGGTGGGACAGTGGGCACTCGAAGAGCCCTTTGTGAAGTTTGGGGAGTCACAGCCGGCAGAGCTCCTGCCGGGGGACCATTCCCATGGCAATTCCTGAGGGATTTTCCCTTTCCAGGTGGGACAGTGGGCACTCCAAGAGCCCTTTGTGAAGTTTGGGGAGTCACAGCCGGCAGAGCTCCTGCCTGGGGACCATTCCCATGGCAATTCCTATAGGATTTTCCCCTTTCCAGTGGAGCAGTGGGCACTTTAACAGCCCCATGAGGAGGTTGGGGAGTCACATCCAGCTGAGTTCCTGCCTGGACCATTCCCAAGGCAATTCCTGCAAAATTTTCCCCTTCCAGGTAGAGCAGTGGGAACTTCAGCAACCCTTAGGGCTGCAGTAGGATCCTTCCTCACCACCCTTACTTCCAACTCGTTGAGCTGAGCAGAATTCGAGGAACCCCAGCAGGAATTTCCCGCAGCACAAGCGAACTGGGAAGCGCAGGTAGCGAGGCGGGGCCTTGAGCTCCGTCCACCCCTTTGTTCCAGCCCCAGGATCCAGCTGGAAAGCCCCATCCATCAGCGCTCCGGTTCTGCTGATCCCCCTAACTCCACTGCTGACTTCCCTGTCGGATGCATTTGTTTTACGAGCCAGGACCTCAGCCAGTCTTAGTCAAAGCTCCCGCAGGCTCTTTGCAGGAGCTGATGCTCTGCTGGGGCCGTGCCAAAGCGTCTGCGCGGCGTCTTCCTGTCCTGCTTCTATATGGAGCAGCCTGGCACTTATGGGAGGGAGGCCAAATAAACTTAAATAGTGCATCAATCCACAAAATCTTAATTGTAACTTCACTTATTCCTTTGGAGGGGAACAGACGAGTCCTTGATAAAGTGAGAGGATTTTTTAAGCTTCTTTCCAGGTTGGTACGAACGAGGTGGGGAGACACTGAAGGGCAGGTGAGGGGGAAGAGGTTTCCTACATATCTGAGGGCAAGATGTGACCAAGGTAGATTGAAAAAGGCCTTTAATGGGTCTGTTCGTACAATTTTCCTCATCACTTGAAAAATCCCTAATATTCCCTGCTGAAGTTTTCCCTCAGTGCAGTTTATTATCTCTTTAAAGAAGAGAAAAACCCCCTTTTCTTCACAAGAATTTGGGATTCAAGTACCTTTATTTACTCTCCTTTTAATCCCTGTCTTTCCATAGGAGGCTGATAAATCGAACTTTGGAAATCGGGTCTATTTTAACTGTTTTGAGCGAATGCAAGGAGCACATAAATACAGAATATTTTAGTGAATGTTTTGCATCCAGGGCAGTTATGCCCATGCTGGTCATCTTCCCACCATGGCTCTTGTCTGTCCATGGTCTTTGTCTTGCTCTGTAACAAGTCCTTGAATATAATTGTTAATGTATTTACCTGGCAGAATTCATTGTCAGTGTTTTAGGGAGACTGAAAGATTCAGTTGTTGGGAAGAGGACATTTTAGGACAGCGTTAGGATTCAACCAATGCTTCCTGAGTCTTGAGTTTCCTCACAAAACCACGGCTCCTCGCTGCATTTTTGGGGTATAAAACCAACCTAAAAACGTAAAAAAAATCTACTGGCAAAATCTGAACAATTCTTTGGAGTCTGCAAGCTCCCTTGTCCATCTCAGAGCTTTGGCCGCCGCTCTTTTGGAGCTCCAAGTCCCAAAATCTCGTGTCGCGTGCTGCCGTTTCAGTGAGCTGCGGTGGCTTCAGGAGCCTCCATCCAGGACATGATCCATGTGCTCCCTCCTGCCTCGTGCTGCAGCCCTTCCACAATAAAACCTCTGGAGGAAACAGCCGGTGCTAATCTTATCTTAATGGCTCTAAAAACGTGGCTGCAAGGTCTTGCACGAGGGAAGTGGGATCTGGGAAAACTCAACCTTGACTGTTGTTGCAATAATTTAGCAAGTTTTACACTCATTCTTTATTTCCCATTTACATTTGGGCTGCATTTTGCCATTAGTAATTTATAATAAATTGCTGCCTTGGAAGTGTTATTAAGGATACAAAAAATCCTTTAAGGTTTGGCGATGTCCAAAATGTTCTCACCGGTTTGGGTGCATGAGTTGCTACTGAAAAATCCAACTCCCTTATTTCCCCCTTTCTTTTTGTTTTGATATTTTATTTAACAGCTCAAGCTCGCTTCTATTTCAGAAAGGCTTTATTTTAGCTCTTCGTTGAAAATTCTATCCAAACACTTTTGCTTTAGGATGTATTTTTTGGGTAAAATATTTCCTGGAAGAGAAATTTGGAATACAAGCACATATGGCCTGCCTAGGATCTGATTTCAGCGTTGCTCAGAAGAAGAAGAGAGGCAGAGCAGGATGAGAGAAATTTGGTGGCCATCGAGTTCCTGTCTGGCTGGAGCTGGGATGTTTTAGCCCTTATCAAAGTTGGGAGAGCAGCTCCAACCCAGCCATTGGAGGGATTGGATCGATACCTGGCAAGGAGCCTGAAGGTCAGATAAAGTACTTAGGCAGGCAGGATGCCAGGCTAAAGAGATGTCAAGAAAATCAATTAGATCCTAAAGAAAGAGCAGCAAGCTAACTAAAAATCCAATCTTGAAAGGCTCTTGATATTTCGAAGCCAGCTTATTACTGTTCCTATATCTTTATCTGGCTAATAAAATTACCTTTGTTAAGCAATTAAAACCAGACTCGGGTCATGCCAGGCGAGCTCGGAACGGCCTGGGAACACCTGTGTGGGACCAGATTGGGCACAGCTACGAGTGGGGGACATTAAATGGAGCAGCTCTGGGGGCAGAGCACGGCACAAGGGTGATTCAGCTGCCCTCCTCCTCCCCTATCGACCACTTTACCTTTGTGCTCTTGGCGCACGTCTTGGAGACTTTCTCCTCCGAGTGGTAATGGAAAAGCAGAGCCTTGGAGTTTGTCTGCTGGTGCCAGGTAGTTTGCTTAATAAATTATGGCTGTCTGAAGTCAATAAAGACAAGAGAAATTCAGAGGGGTGGGTCGGCCTTTTCTGTCCTCTCCTCTCCCCGCTTTTCCTTCCTCTCCTCCCTCCTCTTCTCCAAACCACAGTGGTGGGAAGGAGCAGCATTTTACTGGGTTAGCAGCTGGGAAAATGGGCTTTGTCAGCTTTCCAGGGACAGGATTCCACCTCCTTTGTGCAGGTTTTGAACACATCAGGTGCAGGTTCTTGTTGATCCTATTGATGTGTTCATGGATTCAGCGTCACGGGGTGGTTTGGGTTGGAAGGGACCTTAGATTTCATCCAGTTCCAACCCCAAAGGTCCAGCGTGCCACCCTCTAGGTCAGGTTTGGTGGTGTGTTGGTATCATTAGCCAGGGTTTGGGCTGACTGAAAAATGCCAGTTTTTGCTGTGAAAGGGATGGGTATTTCCACGCAGGTTTTGTTACCTGTATTTTGACTGACAATTTTGGATGTCGTTAACCAGATGCTGGGAATCCTGTGGCTGGCCTGTCCATCCACGTGGGAGTGTGGATGGGAATGTGTGCATGGACAGATCTCCCCCTCACATCACTGGGACAAACTCCTGGAACAGAAATAATAATAATAGTAATAATAAATCCTTTCTTCATTCTGACCTTACGTGGAGACACAGAATTCAATACATATTAATGAAATCAACAAAACCTGTCTGTACATAATTAATAAGGTTATTTATTTTATTCAGGGCCTTACTGGATGACTGAGGAATCAGAATGAGGAAGGGCACAAATAATGACAATAGAAATCTGATGTGTCACTGAGGAAAGGGCTCAGGGTTTTAATTTCTTGCTCGTTTTTCTGCTCGGATGAATTTTGTGATAACCTTGATCTACAGTTTCAGCACATGCACCAGGTTTTAATTAATTGGAGCCTTTTTGTTGCCAATGATCTCACTAACAAAATATTATAGGAAATAAGTGGTGTAGGACTTCTCAGACTTCTTGCCCAAGCTCTTGGTCTCCTTGCCGGGGCAGATCTGTAATGTTCTTGTCAGTATTCATTAAGATTATTTTCTTATTTGAATCCAGATTTCATTGGCTGGCCTACAAATGAGTCCAATACCAAAGGGCTTGAAATCTTTCAGAATTTGAAAATGTTGCATTTTGAAATCTTAAAACCAGTAAACAAAATCAAACCATTGTCTCCATTGCCAGTTGTGACCTGCACTGGACAGCTCTTCTCAAATGTCCAAATCTAATATTTATAAATGAAAACGTGATTGATTCTCCCCTCCTCTCTGCCTTTCCCAAATATCTGTGCATTTCCCACAGGACCAGCTTTATTTGGATGAGCTGTATTTTTAGGAAGCTGGTGAGGAATTCCACGTATTTACCATACATAAATACATATATCTGTGTGTGTGTGTGTGAGTGAGCTAAGGAGTACTGCAAGTAGCAGACAAAATAGTGCTTCTGAGGAGTGATGGCAGTGATGTATGCACAGTAAATTAGGAGGATTTGTGTGAAATCCTTTGTACTATTCTGGTGATCAAATGTAAATCTTTACAGGGAGTGAAAGTCACCTCTTACGGATATTAACCCGGAGCCAAGCCTTCCATGGGAAATAGGGAGAAGGCAATTAAATTAAGGGTAACAATTTAATTACTGCATTTCTGAATATTAGTAGATAGTCTCCTCTGATTCAGACTTTGTAAACTTGTGGGTTTTATAAATTTCAAGTGACTCTGAAGGCTTAGGACATAATTTAGTCCTGACAGTTTTGATCTCTGCTTCATCCATAAGCCCTGGGGAATTCTTGCTGGGCCAGGACCACAAGGTATCTACTGGGAAATGTTTCATTTTTTCAATATAATCACTTCCCATAGAGGATTATTTTTTTCTTTCTGCGAAGAAAACAGGTGCTTTAGGGTTATAAAAATATAACAATGTGGGAAAGTCTGTTCTGGCAGTGACAATGTGATTTCATCACCTCTATGAGGATGCACAGATAACTGGGCTCTTGTCAGCTGTTCCACCTGAAGTGTAAGAACCCTCTCCAAGCCAGCCCAGGACTACCAGCAGGAAGGAAACTGGGAGATTACTGCCTGCCTTTGTGCTTTTCCAACTCCTACAGACATATTGTGCCACTGAGTGTTTGAAAGTTAATTCAGTTTTCCTCGCAATTCTCCGAATTGTTTGGGTGCTTTGGCACAAGAATTCACCAATTAAGAAACAAGCAAAAAGACTTTTAAATAAAACTCACCACATTTGTTCAAGTCATTGAAAAGCAGGAAATTACTGTTGCTCTCCAAAAAGCAGCTGTGTGTATACAGTGACATTTTATTTAATGATTGAAATTATAGCATAAATATACATTGTATTACTGGTTATTCCCATTTGTGTTACAATGCTGCAGAAGGGCTTGAGCACAGATGCCAGTTCAACCAGCCTGGCTTTCTCCAGGAGCAGCAGAAGCCCAGACCTTGATGACATTAAGAAATATCGATTGGTTTTTAAATTCTGATGTTGGAAGAGTTTTATATTTACTTTTTGAATCTCCCCATTCTGGGAGCTGGGCTGCTGCTCCCTTTGGTTTAAACACCACCTCTGTTGGTGTTTAATATCGAGGTGAAAAATAAATGGTTTAGGAGCTGTAGAATAAAAGAATCAGAATGGTTTGGGTTGGAAGGGACCTTAAAGCCCATCCAGTGCCACCCCTGCCATAGGCAGGGGCACCTTCCACTGCCCCAGGGTGCTCCAAGCCCCGTCCAGCCTGGCCTTGGATATTTCCAGGGATCCAGGGGCAGCCACAGCTTCTCTGGGCACCCTGTGCCAGGGCCTCCCCACCCTCACAGGGAAGGATTTCTTCTTAATATCCCATCTAAATATCTCCACTTTTAATTTAAAACTGTTGCACCTTGTCCTATCAATACCTGCCCCATAAAAAAACCCCTCTCCCTCTTTTTCATAAGCCCTCTTGAAGAACAGGCATGTTAATATTAGACTTGCCAGGAAAAATAATCCCAGGATTCTCTGAAAGCCTTGCTCACATCCCTGCTGGGGAGGAGATTCTGTGGCTCCTTCAACCCCTTTAGCTCATGGAGCTGTTGCAAACTCCCCTTGGGGTGAAGTGACAGAGGCAGCTCCAACCTGAGCCTTGGTTCATTCAGTGCTGGCAAGTGCCCGAAACCGTGCAAGGATTCATTCCCTCCGGAAAAACGTGGCCGGACCAGTTGTAGGGTTTCCTGCTAAGGAAGGGATGTGAGATGAGTAGGAAAAGCTCTCAGAATCCCAGCTCTCCGAAGGGAGTGAGTGCCTGGAGCGAGCTCCCGAGCAGCCTGGGAATGTAGAGAACAGCTGGGGCAGGTGGTGTGAGCGGTGCCTGGTGAGGAATGAACCGGGAACACGCGCCTGGCGCTGAGGTCGTGCTGCATTTTAGTTACAGAGAGGATTGTGAATTACCTGATTATCTTCGTGGCTCTCGTAGAGAGAGAATGAACAGCTTGGTGCAGGTGGAGGTGGCCAAGCCTGGCTGGGCACTGGGCTGGAGCAGAGCTGGGAGCTGCTGGAGCTCAACCCCTGATGGAGCTCAACCCCTGATGGAGCTCAACCCCTGCTCCTCTGGAAATGTGTGCTTGGTGGATTCAGAAAGAAGCAGGAAACTAAAGAAATCATCAGATTTCCGAGGGTCTGGAGAGCCAGTTCTATGAGGAGCAGTGATAGCACTATTAAAATAATAACTTTCTAGAAAGAAATATTTGAGACCCATTTTGCACCATGAAGATGGGAATTTCCTAACTGATTTAATGACATCTTTATTTTTAAGAGCTGAGGTGTTTCACACTTCGGTTCTGTAAATGCCTGACCTTTTTTTTTGGCTGCATATTTGAAATGCAGAAGAAATCTCTTGCCTATTTTTCGACCTAGAGAGCTCAAAGAGGTTACTTGTGGTTAATTTTCCAGCCAAGAGGATTTCAGTCATGTGAGGGAAAATGGCACTGATTGTATTCAGTCCATCAGCACTGATAATACACTTGGAGAGAACCATCTGCATTGATGGGATTGTACTTACGTACAACTGCGCATAAATCAATTTTTTTTTCCCTGAATCACCACTTGGTGAGATTTTTTTAGGGGTATTTGGGATTAATTTTATTGTTGTTCTAGGAGAGGTAAGATGAGGACCGGTGTGTAATATCGGAAAACAAGAATACATCAGCTCTGTTTTAAAATGCTTCGTTGGTTGGGGATTCAGTGTGAGAGCAATTTGAATTATGTCTTGGAGATGGGCAAGGAAATGATTAAGTGACTCTATTTCTATGCAGATTGGGGCTACGTAATTAAATACCTACTTACAGACAAAAGCAGAGATGAAATTGCTTCCTCAGTTCAGGGGAAGAAAATAATAGGAAGGGCTATAAAATGGTATGAATAAAGAAATAAATGGGAGCAGTAAATGGCCAGTCAATAAGGTGTTTTGGAACTAGAGAGGGTCAAGCCAACCTGATCTTTTATTCTATTTTTAGTTTTTCTGAGAGTGCAGGTTAGGCTGAAAAGGAGATTGTAATAAACCTGAACTTGAATAAAACATTTGAAGTGGGGCTTGTTTGAAATGTTGATTAAGAACTATAAATCATTATCTGACACATGTTAAATAAGTTGAGCTGGCAGCTCAGTTGGTTTCAAAGGGGAGCTCAGAGAGATGATAACTGAGAAATAAATTCCTGTTAGGGAGACTTTGGGGTTGGTTCTAGATGTTTCTATCAGTGACATAGAAGGAAGCAAGAAATCATTGCTGAGCATCACTAAACCCCTGGCAAATGGCTTTATAAAGAGATTACAGATTCTTTAGGTGGAGAAGATGATGTATTGTTCTTATCAAAATTGTGCAGTGGCCTCGTCTGTAATAAACCCCGTGGTGTATAAAACATTGAGCAGATACAGGCGTGGTGCAGGCCAGGAGGAGAAGCTGTAACCCAGCAAAGCCGAGGTGCACTTGTTAAAAATGGCTGTGATTCATCATTATTCTCACGGGCTCTGGGTGCAGTGCCACGTTAGGTTTGGTTTTTATCTCGCTGCTGTCTGGTTTGGAAGCAGGGGATCTGCTGTGTTCTCTGGCAGACCAAGGGTGGAGATACCCAATTAAATGTGGAGCTGGAAACCCTGAACTTCTTCACTGCCTTGCAAGAGGCTTTTGCAGTGCTGTTCTTGGCTGTGCTCAGGGAGTCTCTGCTGTTCCCCAAAGTGGAGAGGTGCATTTTGGTAGGGACCAGTAATGCAGGGGGAAAGATCAGGGAACAGCTCTGCAATTAATTCTGGATAAATGAACATTTGCCCAAATGACCTAAATTGCAGCTGAGGGAAATAAGATGCCTTTGGCCTGGGAGTGGGTCTGAATGTGCTGTGGATTTTAAAAAGGGGTTTGAAATGGTGTTTGGGGTTTGAAATATGGAAGTATTGCCTGGTCTCCTGTGTGTCCTGCATCCCTCCCTGCCCCTCTGTGCATTCCTGTGGCATTGGCTGGGTGCCCAACGGGGCCATCCTGGCCCCTTGCCCCACTATCCCTGCTCCTTTTCTACCTCACTCTCATTCCCAATCCCGGCTGATTCCACAGAATCCCAGAATCCCAGACTGGTTTGGGTTGGAAGGGCTCTTAAAGCCCATCCCATCCCACCCACCTTCCACTATCCCAGGCTGCTCCAAGCCCTGTCCAACCTGGCCTTGGACCAGACTTTAATAATAGACTTTATGTCTATTAACAGTTTAAATATAAATAGTATTCAGTAACACAGGACTCAGGTGTGGAGAAAATGCTGTTTCCTCATCGTTTCCCCTCTTTAGCAGAAGTGCTGAGCAAACAAGACCTGGTGCTCAGTGGTTTTCTGGGCATCCCCCCCGGCACGGAGCAGACACGGATCTGCCTGGCTGAGCGCTTGTCTGAAAGCTCCTTCCTTGGATCCATGGCATTAATTCAGCTGCCTTCATATGGCTGCTTTCCTCCTGGATCATTTGATATGTTCTGTAAACTGCCTGCTGAGGCACTGTGTCTGTATTGTTCCACGGAGAACACTGCCAGTCCCGCTGGATTTATATCCCTGGTTTCCTGGATGCTGAGCTCGTTTCCATTAGAATTCGACGTCCTGCCTGCATCCCTCTGGTCGGGGTGCATGGCACGGGAATTGTTTATGTTGGGGAATTACCTCCTGGTGTTGATGCACGAGGCAATTATTCCAAAAACCCCTTTAAGATACGGTGCATGCTGCAAGAAATTCAGGGAACCAAGCAGGATAAGGGAAACCTTCCAGACCGGCCAGAAGTATGGAAGTCTTTCCAAGGATTTGTGTCATCCAGAGGCAATTGTGTGGTGCTCGGCAAAGATTCCTCCAGGACAGTCACACTTGGAATTCCAGCAGATTAGCCTATCATCAAGTCATCAGGACCCTGCTATTTGAATAAACACAGCTGTTGTTTGCCAAGAAACGTGGCAAAGAGCAGCGAGGAAAAAAGGGACCATTAGGGTTGCTGAATGCCAAGGAACTCAGGCTGGCATCCCTCTCTTTGGGAGAGTTTGGCTCTCTGGAAAGCCCTTTTTGCAACACAGGAAAACCCAAACCTATCCCGCATCAGAGTGTCACTCCTGGCTTTCTAAATGGATGATGGGAATAATTCCCTTCTTTGTTTTATGTTTTTGGTTTTGTGGTGAGGGGGGTATTTTTTTGGTTGGTTGCTTTTATTCTTTCAAAAGTATTTCATTCCTTTCGTTTTCTCAAACCTATTTCTGCTCCTGATCTACATTTTACAAATGGGAGAGCTGGGGGTGTCCACCTGGAGAGGGGAAGGCTCCAGGGAGAGCTCAGAGCCCCTTCCAGGGCCCAAAGGGGCTCCAGGAGAGCTGGAGAGGGACTGGGGACAAGGGATGGAGGGACAGGACACAGGGAATGGCTTCCCACTGCCAGAGGAGAGGGATGGATGGGATATTGGGAAGGAATTCCTGGCTGGGAGGGGGGGGAAGCCCTGGCACAGGGTGCCCAGAGCAGCTGTGGCTGCCCCTGGATCCCTGGAAGTGCCCAAGGCCAGGCTGGATGGGGCTTGGAGCAGCCTGGGACAGTGGAAGGTGTCCCTGCCCAGGGCAGGTGGTGGAGCAGGATGGTCTTTAAGGTCCCTTCCAACCCAAATCTGTCTGTGACTCTCTCATTCCTTGTTTTTGATGATGTAAAGATCTGAGGGAAAATTAATTAGGATTAGGATATTTCCTTAAACAAATCCCTCGATTATACTTCCATAGCCTCTCTCTCCAAAACCCCTGCAAACTCTATAAAATATGTAGCTAAAGGCTTCTTTTTAAAGTTTTGGCTTCTACAACGTATTTTACCCCAAAATAAATCCACAAACTGTTTGTTAGTGCAGCCAGGAGACAAATAAGTTTCAATGGAAAAATGGAAAGTCGAGGTTTAAACAATCTGTTCTTTCCTGGGATCTCCTCGGAGTGGGAGAGGCTCGGTTCAGAGACCTGAGATAGCAGGGCGAGAGATTAATTTGGAAAACAGAGGAAATAGAAGAGTCTTGATGCCATTAAAGGAAGAAAGTGGAGAGAAAATGAGGGAATAACGACATAAAACACCTCTGGTGGTCTCAGGGAAAGTGTCGGCGGGGGCTATCGGAGGAAACAAGTGTGAGTGAGAGGAGCTCATTTCCTCTGCCTGGCTGAGGTGGCTCATCCCTTACCCCTCAGCACTTTATTTATCCCCACTTTTGGCAGGAGATGGACAGCAGTTTCCTTATTCCTGACTGCTTCTTACGTCCAAACTGGAAATCGTCCCGCTCTCCCCAGTCCTCATGGGAAACACGGCGCAAGGATGGGGTGGGCCTAGGGAAGAGGCCTGGGAAGGTGCTGGAAATAACAAGTGGCAGGGTTGTCACAGTCGTGGGAGCAGTGTAACAAAGGCCTGGGATCCAAAAACCTGGAAAAATTGGTGCTGCCACCTGAGGGCTTTTGGGAGATACCCACGGAGGGAATTCAGAAGCTTTTAACAATACTAAAAAGGTGAAGTCTGAAAAATATTGATGATTTGTGGGTCCTTGTCACAGAGCACATTTCAATGTTCAGCTCGCTAATTAATTAACAAAAGTCACTTTTCTGGCACAGTGGTGCCCCAGTCCTGCATGGGCTGAGAAGAAGAGGAATTAAATTATTTTCCTTGGACATTACTCAACGGACCTTCCACTGAGCAGTCTCTCTCTTGCTTCTGCTTTCAAGCTTATTAATACAAATTTCCAACTTCTTCATTTCTAACGCCAGAATAAAAATTTGTCCGTGTGTTTTGAGTCCAGGCAATCTGGCAAAGTTTATTCAAAGTAAGGATAGGAAATCTGATATAAAAGGAATGATGGATAGGAAATCTGATAAAAAAGGAATGATGGATAGGAAATCTGATAAAGGGAATGATTCATCTTCTGCTGTAGCCACGAGCTGCATCTCAGTCCCCTATTTATTTGTGTCACTTCAGGTGGAATGTCCTTCCACTGTGGCTCTGTAAAGTTCTGGAGAGAATTCCTGCTTGGGAAGTGAAGTGGAAATTCCTGGGAGATCTCCTTGTCCTTCTTTTCTCTCACTGTACATTGTTTGTCCACACTTTTTTATTTTAACAACAGCAAGAAGCAGAATTTGTAAGAATTGTTTCAAAAATGGGGAACCTGGCAGTCAATACATTAATTTATTGAAAAAACCCCCAAAATACCATCCATGGAATTCCAGAATTAGTAAATATAAGTGAAAGTTATCCCTGACTCGATTTCCACGTGGGATTACCAAGAGGATGGCTAAAAAAGGTGGTTTTATTTGGCACGTGGATTTTAGACGGAACATGCTTGTGGAATATCACTGTGGGATCAACTCTTTGGATGCAGCTCCTCATATTTTGGGTTTGTGGCAGAGAACTGAGCCCTGGACAGAACACATGGCTGGCCAAGCATGGGAATGGGAATGTTGTGGCCTTTTCTTCCAGCTTATTCCTGAGCATTCCCTGTGGGTGGTTGAGTCTCCGACGTGGTGGAGATTTCCTATGGAACTCTTGGATGTGATGTTCAGCAGCACCAGGAGCCCACCAGCTTCTGGAGGCCACTGTTACAACATCTTTTGGAGCGTTTTTTGTAGGAATTTGCTGCCCACGGTATTTCTCCCGGCTTTAATTTTCCAACTGGAACTCGCCTGGGAGCAGGGATGTGTCTCCATCCCAACCTGTGCATCCGGGATCCGTGCCCTGCACGCTCGGGGCCATCCAACCCCAAACGGAGCGTGCGAATCCTGCCACCAGCAATCAAATATCCAGCCACACCACCACGTTCCAAGAGGAAAGAATAGCAAAATGCGTTTGGAAAATATTTGGGAAAATAAGATAAGTGGTGCACGCTGAGGTAGAGGGAGCCAATTTTGTGAGTCTCGGCTCCAACCGTAATGATGTGATTTAGATTAATTGCAGTGTTTTATTGCTTTGAATTGAAAACAGCATTTTTATAGGCGAGACAGCAGGTGCAGAATATCTCAAAAGCAAAGATCCAGTTTTTCCTGAATGCTTACTAAGTAATAAAAATGGGAAAGGAAAACAAGACAGAAAATTCACTACACAAAGTGAATTTTTTTTCCAAACTGAAAAGTCTTGTGCTCCCCCTCATCTTCCTTGAAGCAATCACAGTTCTCCAGGGAGCAGATTTCCAATCCTGCCTCATTCTGCAGCCTGAGGATCTTGATCCAGTCTGATCTTTGTATAACGGGCTGGTTCGAACCATTCAGCTGTGAGATTTATGAGGGGCTGGAGAGCACCTAATTTTGGGGCAAGAGCTGAACAGCAGGACAAGCATTGACACAGAGCCATGGCTCCAGGATCAAAATGTCCAGTGAATCCTGTGTGTCCTTATCCCTCATGGCAACAGAGCCCAGTACGTTCTGTCTTGGGAACAGGAAGAGAATTATGGCTGAGGCCCCTCAAACCCCATCATTATTTGCAGCTCTCCACCAAAAGGCTGCTGTTTGTTCATTCTGGCCGTGTGTCCTGCCCGCAGTCTGTCCTGGGTACACTCTGCTGCTCAGCACCCAGAGTGCTTCCTTCCTAAATTAGCCAAGAATTCTTTACCCTTGATGGGATTGGATGCCCGAAGCTGCACGTTGACAGTCTCTTCCTTGGGATAATCACAAGGACGTGGTGCTGTGCAGTGAGACAGCATTTTGCTTGGTCATAGGCAAAGAGAAGGGTTCCAAGGGCATGGAGTGACAGGACAAGGGGAATGGCTTCCAACTGACAAAGAGGAGGTTTAGATTGGATATTAGGGGGAAAATCTTGCCTACTAGGGAGGTGAGGCCCTGGCACAGGGTGCCCAGAGAAGCTGTGGGTGCCCCTGGATCCCTGGCAGTGTCCAAGGCCAGGCTGGATGGGGATTGGAGTCACCTGGGATAGTGGGAGATGTCGCTGCCTATGGCAGGGGGTGGCACTGGATGGGCTTTAAGGTCCCTTCCAACCCAAACATTCTGGGATTCCAGGATAAGCTCTGTGGTGAGCTGTAGGTTCCCCATATCCTTTCCTTGGGAAGAATGTGGCTTTACCAGCATTGCTCTCTCATCCTTTCTGGGTATAGATTTAGGAACTCATTCCATGCTGGAGCAGGTGAGTCTGTTCTGCTGAGGGCTCCCAGGGATCTGCTGGAATGGGCTGAGGAAAGCTCTGGGCAGTGCTGGTGTTGGGGGCAGCAGCACAGCTGGGGCAGCTCAGACTCTTCACCTCGAAATTCAGCATCCCTGGTTGTTACCCACCGTGGCTGGTGTGCTCACTGCCTCAGACAGTTTTCATTTTGCTTCAATAAATGAAACAGCTAGTGCTTCGTGTTGTATGGGAATTTGCGTTTGGAGATGCAAATTCATCTGCAGCAACAAAGGGAAGAAGCATTTGGGCTTCATTTAGGGAGCAGAAACTACAGAGAGACCTAAAGAGAGGGGAAAAGAGCCTAAATATAAACAAACATTGATTATTTTAACTAAAAACGTGATTTTTTTTTTTCCAAGACAAACCATTTCGTTGCCTTTCTTTTTCTTCCCACTGATGTCCAGGTTGGTTTGATATATTTGATAAGGATAAGGAGAGAAACCACTTAGCTTGGAGGCAGGACTGGGCCTGAGAGGGCTGTTAGGAAGGGCTGTATCAGCAGAGCTGTCTGGCCTGGCTGGGTCTGCCCCTTGAGGTGTCTGCTGAGCAGGGAGCTGCCTGCTCTGAGCTTGAGCTACATGGCCACGATGGCCAGCAGCTGCCAGACCCCTCCTGGGGCTGCAGAGCTTCCTCCCTGTTCCCAGGGAAGTGTGGAGGAGGGACAAGGTCCTGGGTGTGCACCAGAGTTAAATGCAAATAGAAAAATTAACGTAGAATCCCAGAATCCTGGAATGGTTTGGGTTGGAAGGGATCTCAAAGCTCATCCAGTTCCATGGGCAGGGACACCTTCCACTGTCCCAGCTTGCTCTAGCCTGGCCTTGGACACTGCCAGGGATGGAGCGGCCACAGCTTCTCTGGGCACCCTGTGCCAGGGCCCCACCCCCCTCACAGGGAAAATTTCTTCCCAACATCCAACCCAAACCTACCCTGCTTCATATTAACACCTTTCCCCATGTCCTGTCCCCCCATGCCTTGTCCCCAGTCCCTCTCCAGCTCTCCTGGAGCCCCTTTAGGCCCTGGAAGGGGCTCTGAGCTCTCCCTGGAGCCTTCCCTTCTCCAGACATCAACATTCATCTACACAAGTTAAAAAGTGGTTGTCAGACGCTGGCCAAAGCTTCAGCTCCATTAGGTTCAGCTCTGCTGCTGCCATAGGTCTGTCTTTAGACAAAGCATTTTGGTTCCGAGTGAAACTTTGGGGTCTTCCCAGGCCTGGAAATCCCATCCATGGGGTTTGGAATTTTTGTTTCTCATGGAGGAGCAGCTCCATCCCTGCCCTTCCCTGGTCCCCATCCATCCACACCACCAGTCAGGTGAGCAGCACCAACCTCCCAATCACTGCGTCCCCACAGTGGGGTACAAGCCTTTCCCAATTCCACTTCTTTGCTTTCAGTGAGGTTTGGGGTATTACCCAATCCTTCAGCCTCTTTGGGGGAAGACAGCTGGGAAAGGGCAAGCAAAACTCCTATTTTGGTGTGCATTGCATAAGAGAAGCACAGGAAGCAGGGAGAGAGCTCTGAAGAGGAGAGATTTATCCCACACAACACTGCCAACGGAGCACAGTCTGGTAAGGGCACACAGGGCTCGTTCCTTCCGTGCTATACATAGATCCTCCTGCCTATAACAGGAGAATTAGGTAATTTTGTACAGTTTTTGGTGTAAAATATGGTTTGTTTAGTGTAGCTGATTACTGGAATGGCTGGAAAACGAGCTTTCCTTGAGTTGTGACACCGGAATATTTGTTCTGTGGATGACTGAAGGCTCTGTCCCCATTTGTTTGCCTCATGACCCTGTCCTTCTGCAAGCCCCATTTCCATTTTTAATGCTCTCCGTGGCGCAGCAGCAGAGCCGGAGCAGGGCTCGCTCATTCAAGGCAGGTTTTGTTGTTTTCCTTTTTCCTGTTTGTAATTTTCTGCTGTTACAGATCAGGTTGTAGTTGTTGGCAGTGATTCATGCAGAGAGGCAGAAGACCCAGATTTTTTGTTTAGCATTTTTCAATATGTTTGGCATTTTAATGTTCTCAAACCACTCTTTAATTTGTTACATCTTGCTCACTCATAATGTACAGCTGGGGAGAGATTGGTACCATAGAGAAGTTCCTGAGGGCTCCTGGGTGAGGAGTGTTGGAGACTGGAATGTTTAGGTTATTATGGAACAACTGGGAGTTTACAGAGGGTTTATTACACGCCACGAGTTTAAAATGCGGAAAAAAAAAATTGTGGTTTGACTGAGCAGATTTTATTGCTTGTGTAAATTAGAATCATGGAATGGTTTAGGTTGGAAAAGACTTCTCAGACCATCGAGTCCAACCATTCCCCCAGCACTTGCAGGCCACCGCTAACCCATGTCCCCAAGTGCCACACCCACACATTATTGGAGCACTTCCAGGGGTGGTGACTCCATCACTTCCCTGGGCAGCTGTGCCAATGCTTGACCATCCTTTCAGTGAAGAAATTTTGCCCGATATCCAATCCAAATTGCCATAATTCCCTTGACTGCAGCATTTGTAGTAGCTGCAAACCCGTTGTGGTGTGTAAATCGGATTTGTAACCCTACAAATGATGTAGTACTTGCTGCTAGTACGGTAAAGTACTCTGCACATAGTCAGGTAAAGGAAGGGATCCCTCTGTGAACTCGTCCAAGTTCTGTTTTATTTAAGCTCTTTTTTAGTGAGACTGATAAAAGGCAGCTGGAGGGTGAGGCAATTGGAATGAGGAGAAAAGTGCTGGAGCAGCAGGTAAACCCCATCCTCATTTATTTCTCCGCCCACAAAGGAAAATATTTAATCTGAGGGTAGATGCCAAGACATCCCAGTCCCTTGAATGCGGGATGAGATGAACTGTGGGCAGGAACAAGGAAAGCAGCAAGGCTGGAGTTTCATTTCTTTCTTTCTCCCCCACCTTCACCTTACAAGTGAATTTCTTTTTCCCCCAAATGCATCTTGCAAAATAAATCTCCCGAGCGGAAAGAAATCGCTGCGTGTTTGAAACGCCTTCGTAATTCCTTCCGCTTCCCTGTGCTGCCTTTCCCGTGGATCCGAGCATGAAGCCACCGTCACCAGGATCTGCAGGAGGAATCATCTCCGCCTGACAGATGGGGCTCCGAGGCACAGATGGAGCTCCCTGACTGGAGCAGGGAGGCAAAAGCCACGCGCGGCAACGCCGCCGAGCCTGGAACATCTCGTCTCTCCCGGATCCTTCCCGGCCCCGATCCGACACTCCTCACACGTGTTGGGGCACAGCTGAGTCAGGAGAAAGACGAAGTCATGCCCTGATCCGGTGTGATTTCCGCCGGGAAGTGCGCGGCACCGGCGGGGCGAGGTCCAGGGACTCACAGGACATTCCGACATCACACGAGGTTTCACCTTTTTTCTGCCAGAGCTTTGCTCCTCTTCCGGAACTGCATCAGGTGCCAAAATCTGGATTATTCTCACACGGAGTAAAGGAGTCTCTGCCATCCTGCCTCATGGCTATGGAGTGTCCAGGAGGAGATGGTTGGAGAGGAGGGAGGTTTCCTTCAGAAATCCTCCAGGGTTCTGGTTGTGCTTGGCAAAAATTGAACCTTGCCCGTCGAACATTCTGACTTTTTGGAAGTGGCAGATTTCCCATATTTCTGCTTGTTGTCTTTTAAATGTGGAGAGAGATACCTTCCTGCCAGACTGGGAGAGAAAATGCGTGAAGGCTCTGAAAATCCCACAGACTGAAGCAATAGGGGATATTTAATTAGGGTGTATCTAATGGCAGGTCTTTAAAGGCAGATAAATCCCTTCCGTCTTTCATTAGCAAGTAAAAGGAGGTTGTGGACTCTCCATGCCTGGGAGTGTCCAAGGCCAGGTTGGACAGGGCTTGGAGCAACGTGGGAGAGTGGAAGGTGTCCCTGCTCACGGCAGGGGGTAGAACACGGCAAAGTTGATGAAGAACTTTAAAGTTGGGATGAGCTTTAAGGTCCTTCCAACCCAAACCATCCTGGGATTCTGTGGTTCTGCGAACATTTCCAGCAGGTTTAAACCCCAGAACAGGTGGCGAAAGGCAAACATTCCTGAGCACACAGCCTCCAGGAGACCCAGGAAACGACATTGTCATCCGTGATTCTTGCCCTTCCATTTATTTCCTCGTGGCGGCCAGGTCAGAATTCCTTGTTCAAATCCTTCCTGGTGGAGAATTAATCTGCGAAGGGATCCGTGGGCGGAACGGTGTCTCGAGCAATTCCCTCTTCAGCGCGTGTCGGCTGTGAGATGGGCAGGGATCTCCTCCGTGAGGGATCATCATTCCACCCTCCTCCCTGGCAGGAGGTGTGCTCGTGTGTGCGTGAGCCCAGGAATTAAGTGATGTCCTTTTTTAACGTGTTGGCGCGGGAGCCGCGTCGGGTGGCGGCGGTTCTGAGGAACGCTTCTCTCCGGAGCTGGGCTCAGCACGTCGGGACTGAGAGCTCCTTTTCTCTCTGAGTTTGGAGATATTATTAAACTGTGCATCGCCGTGAATTATGTATCAGTCAGCACGTTATCAAAATAGCAACATCTTGAAATACTTATTGAACAAACATGAAAGTAGCGTCTTGGATTACTCAGGAAGCATCTTTGCACGGAGAGGAGAAATACAAGCTTTCTGTTTTTCGGGTAATAAAGGGCAAACAGGCTCAATAAATAGCTGCTTTTGGGAAATGGGATTTAATATTCATGAAAGTCAGCATTCTTGGGGGAAAAAATGTAATAAAAGAGAGAGAAAGCCTAAAAGCTCAGGGCTGTCCTCTACACAATAGCAGAAGCCATCCAGGAGCCCCTTTGGGATACACTGAAGTTCAGGTTTTGTCAATCCCAGAGAGGGTTTTTAGTGGCTGGAGGATCTCAGGAAGTTAAGATTCACCAGGGCTTTGGGAAATGCTCCGAGTTCATTAAATGAGATGGTGGCGAAATCAGAATATTTTAAACCTCACATTTTTAATGATTTTTATTCAGCCTTTTACACATTTTTCTCAAGCTTTTTGGTACGTTTTTGTTGCACAAGCCTTACTTGACACTCTGTGAAGATAATGGGACGATCTAATACTAAACCAAAGGGTGCCAGCATGAAGCCACACCTCAGCGAGCCCCCAGCTGAGTTCTAATGCTGTCCTAATTCCTTAATGATCCTTTTATTCCAACAACCTCCAGGTTGTCCAGAAGGAGGTCTCTGCTTGCTGGGGACTGTGCGAACACGGAGTGATAAATGTTCCCTGGCGTGCCAAAACACGTGGCTCCTGGGAAGAGGAGTGGAAAAGCCCTCCAAGATCGTTGACTCCAACTGTCCCCCAGCACTGCCAAGGCCACCACTGACCATGTCCCTGAGTGCCACATCCACACTGCTTTGAAATCCCTGCAGGGGTGGGGATCCTACCCCTGGCCAGGGTTGGACAACCCTTTCATGAAGAAATTCTCCCTAATATCCAATCTAAACCTGTCTTGGTGCAACTTGAGGCTGTTTCCTCCTGTTACTTGTGAGAAGAGACTGAATGCTGTGCAAGAGAAGGAAAGGGAGGGTATCCTCCTCTCTCGGGGGGGATGTGGATGGCCTTCTCTGGGATGCTGCAGGAGATGCCTGTTTCAGACCCATTCTTCAGTCTATCCCTTCTTAAAAGTGATGAAATCGATTAAATTTGCTTATCACTGCACTTACCAAAAGCAACAATTTATATTTGTTGCAGTGCCACTTGCTGCTACGAGCGGAGTTTTACCACAGAATTTTACTCAGCCACTGGTTGTTTAAATTCACTTATTTTGGGAAATAAGTGACTGATGAGGCATCCTGCTCCCTGGGCAAGTACAAATCCCTAGGTCTGTCCCAAAGCAACAGTGTGAAGGCATTCCCAGTGCTGACACCTCTCGGGATCTCCTCAGCCCTTGCCCTGGTGCAAGCTCCGGCTGCTCTGTAATCCCTAAAACCCTTTTGGCTGGGTGCAGGCATCCCTGAATTCCCTGGCACTGCTCCGGCGCCCGTCCGAGGGAGGGGAGCTCTCTTTGTCGCTGTAATTACATCTAAGCTGAGCCTCTGCAAAACAAAGTGATGTCAGGACCAGCCCGTCACGCTTTTCCAGTCAAAGCAAACACAAGACACTTCCCTGCTGCCTCTTTCTTTACATGCTGGAATATGCTTGGAAGAAAAATAAAAATCTCTCGTTTTGGAATGATGATTGTGGATCCTTTTTTTCAGTAACGCTCCAAAGCACCACCTGTTCCCGGGGTCAGTGCTGCCAGTGAAATGCACACCAGCCCCGGCGAGGGGACAGCAGCAGCCTTGTGTCAGTGGGAAAACCACTGGAGACAGCAAATAATCTCGGAATCTGACTTCACCTCACCCCTGTATTTATATTACAGCCCTCACTGTGCAGTGGTAGGAAGCTGAGGACGACCTGGGGAAACGTGACAGCGCTGACAACAGATGTGTGAAAAAGCTCCCTCAGCTAATTGGTGCCCTGTGACTTTTCCAGCGGGAGCAGCCTTGCAGGCGCTGGAGGAAATGGAGACAAAGCCCTGCTATCATCTGCTGAAAACTGAGCTGGGGCTGCTGAAGCACTCGGAGCTCTGCTGATTTATCGTGGCAGCTGAGGGGATGGAGCTCGGGATTCTTCATGTTTTTAATAATTTAGAACGTTTTCCTGACCAGCAGGAACAGAGTAATGTAGAGGAGGTTCTGAGCGAGGTGCTTTGATCCCCGGGGGAACACGGGGGGGCTCCTGGAAGGGGAGAACCCCTGCCAGTGCCCTGGGATCCTGGGGGGCCCCGGCAGCTCCACAGCCCTGGGATTGGGGCAGCTGGAGAGACCTTTGCAGTGGCCACTCACACCCCAGACACCAACCCTGCAGTGAATATATCCTAGGGACAAAGCAATCCCTGAATTCACAGGAATTCTTTCTGTACTCTTGGGCTGGTCCTGCCTTGCTCATCTCCGCTGCTCTTCAGCCTCGGGACGAGGCACAAATATTCCATCCACCACATCCAGGGATCCATTGACTTTGATCCAAAACCAACTGCAAACCTCCATAAACACTCATTTCGTGGCAGCCATCACTTCTCAGCTTCCTTACCCACCCAAGAGCCTCCTGGTGATCCACAGCAGCCCTTGGGATCACACTGGGCTGCCTGGAATCAATGGGATTTAGGGACTGGCCTGTACTGGTGAGACATCCCAGCAATCTCCAAACTGGTTGCAATATGAAAAGGTTGCATTTCAAACTTTAAATAGTTTCACTGGGCTGCTAAATGCCCATTTCAGCCCTGCTATGATGATAGAAATTCTGTAAAGAGGGCAAATCCATAAGATCCAAGAATTCAGCGTGGCTTTTCCTTAACTTGGTAGGAATACCAGTGTCTTTTGCTGTTTTAACGAGGCCTTTTGACCTCATTAATATTGCCAATTAGAGACTGGTGATTTCCTTGTTAATATTTTCAATATTAACAACAGGTTATTGCTAAATTATAAATAGTAATTAGAATCTCTTCCACTGTCCATTAACGTTAATTGATATTTTGTGGCTCTCATTCTTTGTTTAAAATGTTGATTATTCTAGCACAGGCCTCCGTCCATGATCTAGTGATAATTTTGCTTTCAAGCCACTAAGAAAATGTTTAATATTTGACTTTTGTCTTCCTTTTCTTGGGTTTTTTTTTGTTTCTGTTTGTAAAGCAGCTGAAGTGCAGTTTGAAGTTGTTCATCTCTGCTTTAGGAACCTAAGAAATATTTGCAGAAACAATAACTCCCGAGTGAAGCCCCTCGTTCCCCAGATCACCTTCCAGGGAAAGAAAGCAGTGCAAACACAGCTTGCCATTCCATGAGGGGATTTTTTGTATTCCTGGGTCTCAACTCTTCCCTGAAGCAACAGAAACGGGGGAAAGGATCCTGAAGCTTCTTGACATTTGTAAATTCACTCTTATTCATCTTCCTATCTCAGATTTCTCAGCTGGATGACAAATGTGTGTCACCCATGGAGTTCTGTTTTTTAGATGTCTCCATTTATTGGATGCTCCGGGGTGTTTGGATTCAATTGGAACTTACAGCTTGTCTATGTTTTATTTGCATAATAAGACTCTGAATGACAGAGCAGCTCCAGCCAGACGTGTTGGCTCCAAACACTGCAATTGAAGCTGGGAGTATTTTGCAAGAGTGAAAAAAGAATGAGAGTGAGAGAGAGAGAGAGAGAGAGAGAGGGAGTCTGATCACGTGGGAAAAAGTTCCAGGAGGGAAACACCGTTCTGAGACAGAAGATTCCTGGGATGATGATTTCCAGGCCAGGGTGGATGGGGCTTGGAGCAACCTGGAAGTTGGAGGTGTCCTTTCCTTGTAGGTCCGTTCCCACTCGGGATATTCCAGGATTCGACAGTTCTGTGATTCTCTGAAGTGCCTTTTACCTTTAGAAACAGATACAGGTAAAAGAAGAGCCAGAGCTTCACGTGCCAGCCCCAGTCTGTGCTTTCATGCTCTGTGCAGTCCTGTAGCACATCCCCTCCCAGCTCATCTCCCCTCCTGCCTGCCCCAGTTCTCAAACAGCGGCAGGAGAGGGCCCTCCCCTAAAAAACCAGCACTCACACCCCCTATACTCATCCATATATAACTAAATACAATATAAAATACAGCATATAATATAGGAAATATCATATAATTCAGATAGATGTGGTTTCAACTTTACATATGCAGCCTGACCTGCCTGTGTGTTGCTCCTGTGTGAGGAATATTTTTCTATTTATTTGAAAATCTTTCATTTTCCCTCTTTAAGAACCAGTCTGTGGCAATTCAGCCATGAACCCTTGGAATCCTGGGTGTTTGCCCACGATGCTCCCGAGATCCCGCATGGAATGTGTGGTTAAAATGGTGCTTTGTGTCCTCCCAAACTCGGTTCCTGAGATTCCCTTTGAGAAGCAGCTTCTGGTTTGTGTGAGCTGAATTGCAGGGACAAACCCCTATGTTTAAATTGCAGCATCAGCTGTTCCAGCCTGTGCAGTTCCCATTTTTTCCCGGGCTGTGCTGGCTGGAATCAGGTCCAAGCAGGCATGAGCTGGCACCTGAGATCCCTGGGCTGGTAGTGCAGGAACGTGGCACTGATTTCCCTTTTCCTCTGTGTGTTTGAATGCATATCTGTAAGTATGAGCTTGGCAAACGCTGTAGGCAGACATGGGGAGGGCTGATTTTTGAAGCATCTTTGATATTCCAAGAGTTAATCCAGAGCCAGTCAGAGGTTCGGGGCCATGATTTACAGATTTATTGAGCTGAGCACTTTTATTTCTAAAATGATGCTTTTCAGTCCTCATCAGGTGAGCTCTGCACTCGTGCCGTGCTGATAATGCAGCCCTTTGTATGAAAACAAGACATCAGTAGGATAAAAGATTTTCCTTTACATTCTCCAGTCGTAGAGGTTATTGATTGTAACGATGGCCGTGTCACACAGTGCATTTTTAGATGATTACTTCATACCTCAGGTGATGTGATGCACCATAAAGATGATGGATGGCAATTTGCACTTCCAGGACCTTCCAAGGGGAACCTGAATAATCCCTGTGGGGTTTTCTTCCCCTCACAGCACTACCAAAACCCATTGGCCTTCTCCTGAAACAACAGAATCTGCCCAACTATCTCCTAAGTGCTGCCTTGCCCAGTTCCTAATAATGACACTTTTTTTCCATCGATTAAATTCCCTCTGGTGTAGCTCCTCCAGGCAGAGCAGTGTGTGAGCAGACATTATGAAGTTAGTAAACACTATAAAGTGTGAAAGCATTTGCTGCAGGAGCTGCAGTCTAAACATTCCAGGAGAAAGCAGGATTCCAGCTCTAGTCTTGGCTTTGCCTCTGAATATGATTGTAACCTTGGGCAAAGCTCTTCAGTTTGCCTCTCCTTAGTTGATTTAATTTGTGTAGCAGGATAATGAGACTTAGCAAGTCTCATCCCTTTTTTTTTTTTTTCTGTTTTTGGCTGGCATGGTGGTGGGGAGAGGGTGGAGGGGATGGGAGAAGCTGGCTGGAGGATGGAGAGGGGAATGGAGCAGGGCAGGAGGAGGGATCCACACATCCCTGCTGGACTGACTCTGGAAAAGGGAGGCTGAGGCTGAGTCTTCACTAAGCTGTGCTGCTCCATCCTGTGTTGGAGGGTTGCTTGAAGAGGAAAATCGGTGTAACACCAGAGGGGTGCTGCCATGGACTGAGGCACAGCTGGGAAACCTTGAGGGAAATAATATCCTCAGGATGAGAGGAAATGGCCTGGGGTTGTGCCAGCGGAGGTTTAGATTGGATACTGGGAGCAATGTCTTCACTGACAGGGTGGTCGGGCATCAGCACAGCTGCCCGGGGAAGAGGTGGGGTGACCTCCCCTGGAGAGGTTCAAAAACCATGTAAACGTGTGTCCCTTGGGGACACGGGTCAGTGGTGGCCTTGGCAGTGCTGGGGAATGGTGGCACTTGGTGATCTCAGAGGGCTTTTCCAACCTAAACCACTCCATGGTTCCCTGATAATAAATTGCCAGGCTTATGCTGAGCTCCAACCCAGAACTTCCACGCCTCTCCCTGGCATCACTTTTTATTTCTTTTACATTAACACTAAACTGGTTTCTCCAGCAAATCCACTGAACTCTGACTTCAGGACGGGTCTGCCTCTCTGCTTCCCACCTGGCTCTTTTTCTCTCTGTTTTCTTGTCCTCACTGGGAGATTCACAGCCATTAAAGAAATTAAAGGCTTACTTCATTTCCCAATCCATCTCCTGGCAGAAGCTGCCCCGTTCCCCACTGTGCAGGGACGAGGCCTCTTGCCCAGTCTTGTTTTAAAGAGTGGGGATTAACTGCTTGCTTGGGAGCTTGTTTGAAGCTGAAACCTTTCACTGTCAGGAAGTTGTTCTTCAGATTCAACCTGAATTATCTTTCTTAATTTAATCACACCACTCCCAGCTATGCCCAGTGAGCTGCACCGAATCTTTCCTTTCCATTGCTTCTGTTTACATCCTTCACGTGTGTGTTGACAGATATATTGCTCACAGGTATTGCTTGGCTTCACGATGTGTATTTAATTGAAATGTTTCTAATTATTCATCCCAAATCCACCTCCGTGGCCCCTGCTATGTTTTTCTTCTTTTTCTGTGCCTGGTTTGCAGCAGCTTGTTGGTTAAAGTGATTTGCAAGGTGTGTCCGATGCCCAAGTTTTGGGAAAACCGGAGCAAGGGAAGAAGGCCGCACCAACATGAGCAAATCATTAATTTCCTGAAGTCTTGCAGAGCTTTGGTGTCTGTGTGAAATAATTATCCTACTTGTGTTCTCCTAATCTTCTGGCTTGTCTGTGGGTTGTCACTGGGAGTGTTCATGGGCTAAAACTAAAGGCTTCCACTGAAAGATTTCAAAGAGGGTTGGAATCTCTCCCCTAAGACAGTCTGAACCTCTGCCAGCATTAGCCACAGCACCGGCTTCTACATGTTCAGCTCAGTTTTGATCTGCTATTCCTTTTTCCTCTTTGCCTAGAGGGAGATCTAGGAAGGTTTCCCTGCTGCAGCCCAAAGCCAATTAGCAGAAGATTTCATTCACTGTTCAACCACTCCGTGCCTTCCATTGGCTTTGCCAATGGGTATCAGAGGGAAGCAGGAGAGCTGGGATCAAGGCATGCTGGAACTCAGCACAGCTTCTCCTGCAGTTCTAGCACATCTCAGAGTCCCAGAGGCAGGAAATCAGAAATGAGTGCTAAGCAGGATGAAAAAATGTTGCCAATACTGGTAGGGAAATAAAATTTAAGGACTGAATGATCTGGAAGCTCACCCAGTTTGTATTTATGCTTTGCTTGTACAGGGATGTCTGAGGGGGTTCAAAAATGAGACCTCTGGCCAGGAAAATGAGGGGAGAGTTCTGTTCCACCAAATAATTGTTTTCCCTACAGAGCGACACTCAGAGCTCCCAACACTCTGCAAAACCCACGGCCTGGTGCCTCTGGTTGCTTTGGACAGGACCTGGCCAGAATCCCCAAGCACAGCCTGGACAATTCCCTCCTCTCTGCTCTGTCCATAAATGGCTCCCACTGGAGATGGAGCCACGTGATGGGAGAGGGTGGCTTGGGCTGGATGAGGGCAATTGTCATGGAATCCCAGAATGTTTGGGTTGGATGGACCTTTAAAATTACCCATTCCCACCCCCTGCCGTGGGCAGGGACACCTCCCACTATCCCAGGGTGCTCCAAGCCCCAGTGTCCAACTCGGCCTTGGACAATTCCATGGATCCAGGGGCAGCCACAGCTTCTCTGGGCACCCTGTGCCAGGGCCTCCCCACCCTCCCAGCCAGGAATTCCTTCCCAGTATCCCACCTAACCCTGCCCTCTGGCAGTTGGAAGCCATTCCCCATTGTCTTCTCACTGCAAGACCTCCATGTATTACACAGAACAAAATATTATTGACTGGAATAGCAATTTCACTGGGAAAAATACATTTACTGTTAAATAAGGTAATTAATTTAAATAACTACCTAAGTAAATACTTAAATCCCCGGATTTTTGTCTAATTTCAATTTGAGAACGTTAAAAGCCTCAAGCAAACTCAAAATAATTGCCAGAAATCTCCCACACTTCCCCTCCCTGGCAACTCAGGAGTCGACTTGAAAGGTTGTGATTTTTTTGGGTTTTTTTTTTGTTTTTTTGCTGTGCTGAACGAATTTCCCCAACTTCCCGAGTTCCAGAGCGTACGTTCCCGAGCTGGCAGCTCCCAGGCACTCGAGGCCCCTCTGTCCCTTCCCCTGTGCTCCGCAGCAAAGCCCGGGAAGGTCCCGTGCTGGGGCTCCGGGGGTTAAAGGAACTGAACTTGTCAAGATATTTTCGCGTTGCCTGGCGGAGCTGTTTGTCGTGCCCTGGGTGCTGCAGGGTATCAGTCACTTTGAAGGAGAGGATGTCCAGGCAGTCCCACAGCCAGACAGTGAGTGGCAGTGGCAGTAAGTCGTTGTGGCAAGGGCTGGCGTGGCAGCAGCGCGGGGGGGAACCGCGCCAGCGTTCGGGAGGAACTGGAGCGTTGGGGATTTATCAGCTCGGCCCGCGACCAAGTGATCAATTAGGGCTCGTTAACAGCACTCGGTGGCAGCTTGGGCAGGAGAAATCGGACCTGCCTGGCTCTGGGTGGGCTCGCAGGCCAGCAGAGCCTCGCTCGGTTTTAGGTGGAGCAGTGGTGCCCTTGGTGCTCTGGGGTGTTTTTGGTACAAAGCAGGGAAGGAAAATGTTTTTCCGTGTACTTAGGAAAGCTGAGAGATTTGGGGTTGCTCAGCCTGGAGAGGAGAAGGCTCCAGGGAGACCTTAGAGCTCCTTCCAGTTCCTAAAGGAGCTCCAGGAGAGCTGGAGAGGGACTGGGGACAAGGGTCTGGAGTGGACAATGGCTTCTGACTGCCAGAGGGCAGGGTTAGGTGGGATATTGAGGGGAAATTCCTGGCTGGGAGGGTGGGGAGGCCCTGGCACAGGGTGCCCAGAGAAGCTGTGGCTGCCCCTGGATCCCTGGAAGTGTCCAAGGCCAGGTTGGACGGGGCTTGGAGCACCCTGGGACAGTGGAAGGTGTCCCTGCCCATGGCTGAGGGGGGAATGGGATGAGCTTTCAGGTCCCTTCCAAGCCAAAGCAGTCTGGGATTCTGTGATTAAAGTTCTGCCTGAGTAGGCTCTGAAATTCCACTTCCCAAAGAAATCAGGGCAGATCTTTAAAAAAATCTCAGATGCTTTACTCTCATGTATATCACGGTTTAACTTTCTAATTCTTCTCAGGCAAGTCTGTAGCAAAGTACGAACACGTGGGTTACCACTTGACCTCCAAATGGCAAAGAGCTTTTCAGTTCTAGGCATAAAATCTAAAATTTAAAATGTAAAATTCAGTGCATTCAGAAATGTAGCAGTTTTCAGTGATAAAACCAATTTAAAGAGCCAAATCCCTCTGTTAATTTGCAGATAATGTGGTCTGTAAGGACCCTAAAGGGCGTTAAGGGGCCAGGCCCTATTTTAAAGATAAAAAACCTGGAATTTGTTAGGGATGAAGGAGGAAAGTGATGGAGTTGGACTTTGATGATCCTTGTGTGTCCCTTCCAATCAGGATATTCCATGATTCCATGAGTGACAGGTGCGAGGACTGGCTCAGGCCACCCCAGTTTCCATCACCCTTGGGACTGAGCCCACAGATCCCCTTTTTCTTTACAGACAACTTAAAAAGTGCTGTCTTTCCTTCTGCTTCCTGCTACCCCATGAGCTCTGCCCCCCCAAAAACCGAAAAATCCCCAACCCTAAACCCAAAACAACAAAACAATCCCCAGGGAGAAGCCAGCAGGGAGATTTCCGCGCGTGGGAGAAGCCTCACAAGACACCTGGAACCCCGTTTTTCTTTCATCTCCTGCTGTTCACCTCGGGTTCCTCCCGCCCCCTCCGCTCCTTCCTCGGAGCCTTTCCTTGCCATCGATTCGCAGAGCCGTGCCCGGGCGCTTTGGCACGGGAAGGGGGTGCAGATGCCCCCGAGGTGCTGCCGGGAGGCCGCGGGGATGGGAGCGGGGAGGATCCTCGTGCCCGCCTCGGGTAACCCCGGCACGGTGGTGGAGGTGCCACTCATCCCAGCTAATTGTGCTCCAGCGCGAAGGCTCCAAGCCTCCCCTGGCGCCTCCTTTAAATAATCTGGATGTATACCCAGCAACCTCTCTGTGTTTCATCTCCTCTCTTTCCTTGTGCCTATTTGTTTGTTTACCCTCGGGCTCCCAGCTCCCTGCGGTAAAAAGCAGCCACTTCCTGAAAGGCAGGTAGTATGGAAATGGGGGCTGCTTTTCCTTTCAAATCAATTCAGCTTCATTTTCATCTGATTTTTTGAAAACAGAAGCAAAAGATTCCTATCGGTGCCTAGGAAAATCTTGGAGTAACTCCGGAGCAGTTCAAGGCTGCAAATAGGGGATTTTTTTGGGGTCAGCAGCCTGAGTTTGCCCTTCTAAGGGGGGACCTTTAGGTGCTGGAAGTGACCAGGGGATTCCTGCCAGGCTGTGCTGCACCAGCCAAGCTCCCAGCACTTTCCGATCAGCAGTGCTTGGGAATGTCGGTGAGGTGCTCCCTTCCCAGGGCGACAATCCTCGGGAATCCGGGGAAGCGGGGCCGGCGCTGGGGCGCGGAGGTGCCGCCCGTTGTTAGCTTGAGTTGTGTCCCAGCCTTTGTCCTGTCCTGCCCTGCCCGATGTGCCGCGTCCCGGTGCAGCCCGGTGTGACCCCACAGGGCACTTGGAATGCCAAGGAATGCTTTTCCCTTGCATAACGGGAGGGCATTTGGGGAGCCAAAATCCCAGCGCCGGTTGTTTCCCATCCCGCTCGGGTCTGGCAGAAGGAGCTCCTCTTCCTCCCCGAGTTTTTACGGCATAGCTCGATTGCTCTGGTTTAGTTACCTGAATGTCAAATTTTAGTTGAGGTATAGAATAATTTCTGCTGATTCTCCACTTCTCCTTCCCATCCCGGAAAATCCATCTTGGGGCTTTCTGCTGTTCGCGCTGCTAATCCATTTGTCATTGCTTAGAATCTCCTGGTACTGCAAGGATTGCTCCTTTCAAGGAGGTGAAATCTATTTGTCTTTCTCATCAGCTGAGATACAAATCAGAGAAGCCCAGAATCAGAGAATCCCAGACTGTCTGGGTTGGAAGGGACCTTAAAACTCGTCTTGTTCCACCCCTTGCCACGGGTAGGGACACCTGGGCTGTCCAAGGGTGTGGGTGAGGATGGGTCAGTGGAATTTTTCCCCATCAGATGATGACTTTACTGTGCACTGAACACTATTTAGAGACACCTGAGTTGCAGTAACAGGCAGGGCTTGGCTGAGATGTGTTGGAGCAGGTCAGGTCAGCCCCGTGGGCTGCCTGGGCTAAAGGAATGTGACTCCTGCAGCTTGTCCCCGCAGGAAGAAAAGGTCCTGCTTTCTTCCCCTTCTCTTCCTCCCTCCGCCTTCCCTGCTCCAGCCCTCGTCAGATCCTTCTCTTGTGGTTTTAACCTGGCAGAGAACTCTTTCATTCGGAGTTCTCCACTGGCTCGTGCGTGACCTGGTTCATGGGGGACGTCCGGGAGGCTTCAGGGAAGGGAGGGAAGGGGAGGACTGGGAGCTCTGTGCTTCAGCAGCACGAATCTGCTGGATCAGCTTTGCTCCTGCAGCCCAGCAGGACTCCCCAGCTGAGGAAGGAGCAATTCCTGCTTGTTGCTTCTGGGACCTAAGCTCGTGTCCAAACATTTTGTTGCCTTCTGACGTAGAGTCCTTTGCTCAGGTCAGCGGTGGGGGTCCGTGACACCCAGAAAATGCCCCAGTGCTCCACCTGCTCTTCCTGGAACACAGAATTTTAAACCAAAGCACCACAGGAGCAGTTGGAAACTCCTGTTCTGTTGCCTCATTAATTTGTTTCCATCTGCATTGCTGTGAAGTTTGGCAGCACACGGAGGGTCTCTGCACACCGAAACACAACCTGCATCTGCTGGCAGCTCCAACATCCACCCGACAGCTCTACCCACAATTATCAAATCCTTTATTTGCTGTCTTGTTGTAGCACTTCTGACGATTATTTTTATCCTTTTGTCTGCCAGTATCAATAAAAACACCAGCTGAGGTTCACAGGCTGTGACGTGAGTGTGGGAGCTGGGGGTTGGCCCTGGCTCCGCCGCGGTGCTCAGTGGAGTGATCCCCGCCAGCAGTGGCACGGGCTCCGTGTGTTAAAGCCCTGCTCCATAATTGAGAAGAAGGGGCAGAAATTCCAGAAATGCAGATTGACAAGTGCCGTGGCTCCTGAGTCCCCGAGGACTGTCACGGGGCTGCGCTCCTTTGCTTTTCTCTTGGTAAACACGACGTTTTGCCGTTGTTTTTTTCCATTTCTGTACCTTCAGTAAAGAGCTTCACAGCCACGTGAACTGAAAAAAAGTGTAGGTCCCACTCCCCGGACTGGATGGATGAGAGGCAAGACATCTTTCTTTGGTAATTTTTTGAGAAGATTTTTGCTTCTCTATTCAGTCACAAACCTTTGGAATGGTGGGTGTTTGCCTGCAGTGTTCCCGAGACCCTGCATGGAATGGATCGTTTATCATGCAACATTTAGGACACAAAAATGAGGATTTTCACAGATCGAGGGATTTCCCTTCGGGAGATGCAGAGGTGCCAAGTGTTTTTAGAAGATCAAATAAACGGGGAGAATAAGTAACTGGAAAGATCCCATGATTGTGGCAATTGATTGGTAAATAAAACCCTGGGAAGAGTTGGAATGATGGTGTTGGGATTATGAGGTGTTTCGAGCCAGGATGGCTGCAGTGACCACCCCATCGGCCTCTGTATGGCCAGGTGTGGGTCATTACTGCAATTAATCATCCCTAATTGAAGCAACCCCCCCAGAGGAGTCCTTGTGCACCTCGGCAGTGGGAGGTGCTGGCAGCTCTGCCCTGCTTCCCTTTGCTTACAGATTTCCAGGAGCATCATTTGCAAAGTTCGCGTTGACAAATCCCCGCGCTGGGTCCGTAGGGCCTCAATCCATCATCAAATAACAGCATCAACATTTTTCCTGGGCTATTATCATCACTTCAGCTGCTGCAGCAATATATCCTGCACCAATAAATCAAGGGGGATCATTGCAGATGGGCAGGAACATAAACAGCATTTTAAAAAATGTATCTTTTAGCAATCTCCCTTCCTCTTGCTGTCGGTGAGTTTTATGAGGTAAAAATAGCCTCATTTTCTGGGCTTGTCTTCATTTCCTCATTTACACGAAGCCAATCTGGTATTTCCCAATTTTTTTACCAGCCATTCAACGAGCCCTGAGCTACCACGTTCATTATTCATTTTTTCTTTGCCTCTTGCTGCTCCTTTCAGCGAGTGTGGAGCGTCATGGTGGTAGGAAATGGTTGTATTTCCCCAGGCAACAGGTGCTTATCTTTGTGGTTACGACACAAACCTGACAAAGCCTCTCAAGCATCCAACGGCTCTCGCAGGAAAATTGGAAATCTCGCTCCCCTTTAGCGAGGAATTTACTTCTTTTAAGGCAAACTGCAGCTGCAACACCTGAATTATGGCGTGGTGAGGCTTTGGGTTATAGCTGCCTGTTCCATTTCCCTGTTCCCAGCGCAAGCCACGTTTTTATTCTTTACATCACGAGCCCGTTCTCACTCTCGTGAAGGAGCTTTGCGTGCCACGTCCTGCCTTCCCTCCTTTCCAACCCACGTGCGTCGTTAAGGGGGCTTTCTTAATTTCCTGTTCTAGGCTTTCCTCGGAGATTTCTCGCTCCGTTTCCCCTTCCCCGCAGCACACACAAATGTTCCTGCTGCCTGGGAAGAGCCTGGCTGGTTTTTGCTGCGAGTTGGCAGCTCAGGTGATGCCAGTTGGCTGCCTCTGCGTGTTCCAGCTGCAGCTCCGGCGGCGGTGCCGGCTGGCTGCGCGCACGTGCGGGGAGTTGGCGTTCCGTGTTCCCGGGTGGAGAACGTCCCACTGGGTCCTGGGGTTGGGCACTCCCATCCCACGTGGGCCGTCGTCCTCCACAGAGCAGGGCCTCAGCTCTGTACCTGGCCTGTCAGTCAGGTGCCCACCTGGCACGATTTTATCAGAGTGCGAAGAGTTTGGGCGGAGAATCCGAGTTTGGAGTCTCAGGGATGACTTGGGAGGGCAGCAGCCTGCAGAGATCTCACTGAGAACAGAACATTGGCTCTTTTGGTGGCTGAAACTGATTTATTTTCTAAGATAAAACAAGCTGGGAATTGGTGTTATCGGTCCAATCAGAAAAATCTCCGTGCCATGCAAAATGAAAGATTTCCTTTCAATTTTCTATTTTTTTTCCCCCATTTTCTTTAAATAAAAATATATTTAACAGAACATTCCCACCCAGATCAGTTATAAAATCACAGAATCCCAGACTGCTTTGGCTTGGAAGAGACCTTAAAGCTCATCCCATTCCACCCCCTGCCATGGGCGGGGACACCTCCCACTATCCCAGCTTGCTCCGAGTCCCATCCAGCCTGGCCTGGAACACTTCCAGGATGGAGCATCGTGACCCAACCCATCATGTAGCTGGCAGAAAATATTTCCTCTAATGACAACAATCACACACAGGCCTGAGCTTGCAGTATCAGCATGAGCAGGAGCTGCACAAGGGCCCAGAGAGAGTGGGAATTTGGGAAGTGCTGGCAGAAGAGCAGGAAATATGCTCCATGTATTCCCATAACCACCTGGGGAGTCCTGGTAAGAAGTACGACCCCAAATGTTTGAGTTGATATTGAAAAAAGGAGCACTGTAAAAAAAAGTGTCCTAATTCTGTGCTTTCAGTGCTTTTGCATTCCAGATGCTGGAGTTGGGAGTAGACAATGAAGGAAGTTTTCTAACCTTTCCTACTGCCTGGATTTTATACTAGAAAACAACCAGCTTTCTGATCACCTGCTATTCAGCACTCAAACCTCTGACCTATATTCAAATGAAAAGTACAGAACTGACGAAAAAAAAATAAAATCAGCATTTCTTTCACCCCCCCGAGTAAACTGGTTTGACAGCTACATGAAATGATTTAGTTTTTTAGACTTCCAAGTATGGCAGGATTAGCCCTTCATCCTGTTGTTTCAGGATGTCTGCATTAATTATTTCTAGTCCTCTTTAATTCAACACTAAACTCATATTTTCAGTTCAAGGGACTGGCCTGTTCTTAAATCATGTAAATATTATTCAGAACTAGGTGCTACCCACGTGCAGAGCTGCCAAAGTGCACTCATTTATTTTTTAACTTCTTAGTCAGCCAGGGAGCAAAACAATCCACGATTTATACAAGGCAGTTCATGAATTTCATCCTTTCCCCACTGGGGTTTCGATATTGCTGAAACACGGGCACGAGGAGGAAGAACAGCAGCAGAAATCCCTCAGAAATGATGCTCCTGCATCCCAGAGCTGTTCTGTTTGTGCGTGGAAGGGCCAAACTGCTGCTTTATTGTTCAAATCCTGCGCTGAACGGGGCTGATTAAAGCCCACGGTGCCAAGGAGGGATTTGCTTTCTAGGACAAAACCATCCCTTTGAGGAATGTTCCCTGCTGAGCTGCCCATCACCTCCCAGCACAGCAGGATCCACGTTTAATCCTCTCAGAACTCCCTGCCTCGGTTGGATTTCTGTGGATGCTGAGCACAAACTTGGTGTGTAGGTGGGAGGTGTAGTGGGTCTGGTGTGGGGAGCTGGGATTTAGGGGCACAGCTGGAAAGGTCTCTGTGCACGTTCCCAGGCTGGGATTACTGAGTGACCCGTGAGCAGGGCAGTGGTTAAAGTTAATATCCCAATTTGTCCATCATTCCAGAGGTCAGCATCCCGAAAGCTGGGGCTCTGTGGATAGGGCTGATTTCCTGGTGTCTCCAAAAAGCCTCAGTTAATCCAAGCTTGAGCTGCTGCATTTCACAAACTCAAGACTTGCAGTTACCCATCTCAAATCCTTCCCATTTTCACAGTCTGTGATTCCTCATATTTTACTTTGAGGTGGGAGGGGCAGAACTTTCCTAAATTGAGAGCAGCCTGATGGCTTCAAATCTGTGCAACTGTTCCAGCCTGAGTGTGCTCTAGAAAGGATTCTCTCTTAAACCGAGCCTGGGGACAAAGTCCTCCAGAGCTGGAAGTTCTCTGCAGCTTTTTGAGTTGGCAGAAACTCTCCAGCTTTGGTTTCTGTGACCTGTGCATGGTTCTGGTTCCAAACACCAGCCCTTTCCTGGGGCAGCCAGCTCTGGAATTCTGTAGGATTTCTGTTTGGAAGGTAAATTGTTATTTCAGGGCAATTTGCAAGTAATGAATACCACAGGGATATTTTCTCCCCAGCTCAGAGGAATCCCACGGAGGCACAAGCTCTGCAGATGTTATAGGTGCAGAGGTGTCCAACAAATGATAATTAAAGGTCACAATATCTATCTCCAGTAACAGCCATCCTTAGGACACAGCTTGCTGCGCTTGCTCCTTGCATTTGGAATGTGAGACATGCGTGGCAGAGCAAATCCTGCTTTTTCGTGGCATTTTAGCATCTTTCCATGATCTGTTAATTACTGATGTTGGCCAGGTCATAATTTTCTGAGGGTCCTGGTTGGAAGGGGCAGCTACGAGGCAACTCTGGTGAGCGTTGCCCTTAATCCCAAAATCACAGCCCCCGGATGGGCTTTAAGGTCTCTTCCACCCCAAACCAGTCTGGGATTCTGGGTTTCTATTTAATTGCTTGTCCTGGTAATTATTGTAGCTGTTCTAAGATACTTTACCCAAATAAATTTCAATTTGAGATCTAATGACATCAATACAAATTAATCCTGAATTTATTCCCTTTCCCCTTCTCCCCCAAAAGCAGGACAGAGAACTGTTCCCTAAAACCTAAAAGCAACAAGAGCTGCAGTCCCACATACCGTATTTAAATGAGAATTTACTTCATACCAAGATGGTTTGCATTTTGCATTAATTTGTTATCTCCCATTCAAAGGCAAAAAAGTATTCTGTGTAACCAAAATTGTCATTACACTTGTATTGGCTACTGGAATTTGATGCCAATTTGTATTTTAAGTAATCCAGGATGATAATTACACTTATTGCTTCCCTAACTGCATAGTTGCTATTCAGGGTAGCTCATGTATATTTGATGTATGTTCTGTATCAGAGCAGACCTTTTGCAAATTGATTCATTTGCATCATTATATCCTTCTTTCAGAAATCATTTTCTGATCGTGAGGAAGAGACTTCTGCTGGAATCACAGAGATAATTCCTAGAACTCAGCCTCGGAGCTGGGGAAGACTGAGAAAGAAACTAAATAAGTGACTATTTTTTATTTTTCGTGGCAATTTTGGACAGTGTTTAGTAGAAAATTTTCACAGAATAATGGTTTGGGTTGGAAGGGACCTTAAAGCTCATCCAGTTCCACTCCTGCCATGGGCAGGGACACCTTCCACTATCCCAGGTTGTGATCCAAACCCGTCCAGCCTGGACTTGGACACTCCAGGGGTGGGGCAGCCACAGCTTCTCTGGGCACCCTGTACCACTGAATTTTGCTTTTGTTCATTCCCTTGGAAAAAATCAAAAAGAACAAATTATTTGGCTCTTTTTTTTTTTTGTTTCCTATGGAAAGGATCTCCAGCTCTGGGCTGTGTGGGACATGTGCCTGTCGTGTGCCTTGGAGTGCTTCCTGGTCCTCCACCCCTTACCGATCTCCCCCAGCCACTCACTTTCCAAAGACACTGCTTTGAAAAAATTAACTGCAGAAATCCATTAGGGGGTCCTTTCCCTCCCTCACCCGCACAAATTGCCGCCGCCTGAAGCCGAAGGGAACCAAAAATCCTGGATGAGTGACAAATAGCACAGCTTTGAAAGGCTGAGATGCTCTGGGCCTGCAGGGAGAGAAGAAAGGGGACAGAGGCTCAGATCAGCCTGGTACAACACAAACAGAGCCAAGCTGGCTCCTGCTGCCTGCACGGGGCCCGTTCCCTTGTTCTGCTCCTGCAGAGGCTTGGGGAGAAGATCCTCCCGCACTGGCAGGGTGACAACTGCATTCATCTGCAACATCTGAGGGATCCGACTCATTTGATGTTTTGTTTTGAAAAAAAAAAAAATCATCGAGGACTGTTTTGTATGCAAAAAAGAGTTGAGTCTTTTTTGTTTTTTCCTGCCTCTGAGCCCCAGATAACTGAAATTATGCTTATCAGAGGTACTACATTTAAAGTTGCTTTAAAAAGTGTTGTGACACATGGAGGGAACATAGGTTTTGTCTGGGCTGTGAAGAGCATTATTTTGATTTGCTCACTCCAGACATGGGCAGCCAGCTAAGAGTTGATTCCCCTTTTTGCCCTTCTCCTCCTGAAATGAGATAAAATAAACCTTAAGTGGGTACAGCCTCATTTTTTGGCCTATCTCTAATAGGCTAAACCATCCAGCAGATGTTTGGGCAAGGAACAGGCAACTGAAATGGGCAGCAATCATTTTTCATTTATTTTGGGAAAGCAAAGAGAACAGTCAGGACACAAACACCGCACGGTTTAATGCTTCTGTTTGTGACAGCATGGGAAGGGAAAAGGACACTCATTTCCAGGAGTGACTGTGGAGAAAATGTGTATTTACATGCCCAGGAATTTTTAGGCAACAAGATGGGGTTTCACGCTTAAGCTGTCTCTCTGTTTTGTGTTTCTGTCCGAAATATCACCCTACACACAACAGATCCCAACCCAAACACCAGGCCACCCCTTTTCTCAAAGGAGCAACTTCTTACTGTCTCCTTTGCATACAATTTTCGGGCCCCTGCCTCGTGTTACGGAGCGCTGCTGATGGTCTTTTGATAGCTCTGCTTTTAATGAGCTGCACATTATCTCATCTGCCTGTGTACAGCAGCATATTTCAGAGCATAGGTATGGAAGGAGTCAAGTTGGATTGGCAGCACATGAAAGGCAGCTGAAATGCTTCAAAGGGCAGGGAGAGAGAGGCAGAAGGCAGAGAAAAGGCTCTGGTAGGTATTGGGATGAGAAGCTTTTGAAATATAGATAACCTACAGCAGAGAGGAGCTCTGCTCTCCCAGCACTAATAATTACACAGATAAGAGGGTGAAGTGAAAGGAAGCCAGGAGATATGGACGAAGTCCAGGATAAAGCATCCTGGAAAGAAGAAGCCGTGGAAATTTTATTCTGGAAGAAAGTCAGGTGAAGCCCAGGTTGGAAATTAAGAGTGTGAAATGTTTGTGACAAACCTGGGGTCACACAGTGAGATCAAGCCCAGCCCTGGGGGTGCTTTTAGGTGACCAGCACGAGTCTGAAAGCTCAGGGGACAGAACCTGAGAATCAGGGAATGTGCTGAGTTGGAAGGATCATGGAAGTTCAAGGATAGAAATGAGAACAGAATAATAGAAATATTAATGAAGAAAAAAAAAACAAACAAAGAAAGTAATGGCCCAAACTCAGGACATCAGTTCCCAGCAGTGGGAGAATTCAGGGTCCTGGTGGTAAAACAGCCACAGGGGTGATAAAAAGCCCAGGAAGGGTGAGGTGGGAGATCCCTGCTCAGACTGGCAATGCCACAGCCCGGTGTCCATTCCACAGACACTTTGTGACAATAAAGGCACGAGGAAGGAGAATTCCTCAGTTGCTTCAGCTCTTCATCTACTTCAACCACAGTGTGAGAAAGCCACCCCGGAGCAGTCACAACAACAGTGAGCATCCTTGTAGGAGGGGAAAAAAACACATCAAAAAAATCAATGCACCTACAGAGGAACTGCCTAATAACGAGGAAGATAATTAAAAGGAAATTAAAGGAGCAGCTAAGAAGGGACTGTGTTTGTGGGCGGCTTAGATGCTTTAAGGGCAACAACTTATTTTACTACTCAACACAAATATGCACAACATAATTATTTTCAGGAAGATATGCCAAAAAGAAAATGTAAACTGACATACAAAGGAATTATTAGGTTTGGT
>VZRQ01004393.1:0-41650 GCA_013397975.1 Machaerirhynchus nigripectus | reverse complement strand
TTAAAGGAAAAAAATTTCAGCCTCTCCATTTAAGAGCGAAAGGGAAGCCGGGCAGATTCCGAGCACTTACTGGATGTGGAAAAGCGAGCAACAAAAAGTTTTTTGAGCAGCTCAGAGGCAGGAAGCTTGCCAGGGAAGCAGTCAGGCTGATGGATGATCAAGGCGTAACAGGAGCACTAAAGGAAGATAAGGCCATGGATGAGGAGCGAGATGAGTCCTCACTGCTGTTCCCTGCTGGAGCCTGGGGACGGCTCCGGGCTGGAGCTGCTTTAGTGGGAACATGAAAGAAAAGAAAATCAGAATATGCTGAGTTGGAAGGGACCCATCATTGACCCAACTCCTGCCCTGCACTGGCACCCCAACAACCCCACCCTGGGCATCCCTGGGAGCGAGGTCCAAACGCTCCTGGAGCTCTGGCAGCCTTGGGGCCGTGCCCATTCCCTGGGGAGCCTGGGCATTGCCCAGCACCCTCTGGGGGAAGAACCTTTTCTGATATCCAACCTAAACCTCCCCTGGCACAGCTCCAGCCGTTCCCTGGATGCTGTCACTGGTCACCCTCCTCTTCCCCTCACCAGGAAGCTGTAACTGGGATGAGGCTCCCTTCAGGCTCCTCTTCTCCAGCTGAACAGACCAAGTGCTCTCAGCCCCTCGAGGCCCTTCACCGTCTCTGTTGCCCTCCTTTGAACATTCTCTGGTAGTTCAACATCTCTCTTATCTTGGGGTGCCCAAAACTGCACCCAATACTCAAGGTGTCCTTGAGTAGAGGACATCAGAGGAGAGAGGAGCAAAACACCAAGTGATTTCCAAGCAGGAGCAGATGTGCTGCTTCTTCCTCAGAGGCAGCAGAACTGCTGGTGTTCCGTGAGCGATATTCCCAGGGTTACCACATCCATGAAGGAATGGTTATCCCAGAGGTGCTTTGTTTCTTTCGATGTACTCACGTCTCCTCTGCTGAGCGCGTGGATATTCCGCTCTGTCCCTTCCCTGGGTCTTCCAAACTGCTCCTTGTGCTTGGTCGGACTTACACGAGATCCAGGCAGCACCAATCCCAGATCTGTTGCTCTACAGAAGTCAACTAATCTTTAACAACGGCCTAAATCCCAAATTAGAATGGTTTCAGCAGAGTGAAGCTTAGAAGACAATTGCTATAATTATGCAAATGTAAACAAGTGAAAAGCCTTAACACAATGTATACAAAATAATGATTAAAAGGAATTAGCGTTGGGAATTAGCAGAAATTGGGCATTTGTGTGTAATAATAGGGCTGGAAGTTAATGATCCAGAGTGAAAGAGTTTTGCCAGTTGATATTAAAGCTTAGATAATCTTTTGTTCAGTAACTTCACACTCGTATTTGTTTAGGATTGAAGCCCGTGCCCGTATCACCATATTGGAATTCCAATCACTCAGCAGTTTTTAATTAGACAGTAGAACTGATATAATAATTGTGGCATGAATTGATTATTAAGTGAAGTTTGTACGATAATTAGTAACAAAGTTCTTGAACAGAACACAAATGACACAAAAATAACATAAGCCTTCCCAAACTGGCATGAGTACAGCGTGGTGGTGACCCAGAGTTTTAATTGTCAGTGTGCATTTAAATTCCCTCTATCCAGCCCAGTGCTTGAAATCTTTATCAGTCGCTGCCAATAAAAGAAAATTTATTTGGTTACCGAGGCTTTTTTCCAGGCTGTGAGATTTTCAGCTGATCTGCCAAAGCAATCTGGATTCTGCAGGGCCAATAATTGATCAGAGTTCTGCTTTTTGTGCTCTATTTCTGTTCTGCTTTTACGGCTCCAGGCAGGAACACAATCCCCAGAATCCCGTAAGTGTATCCGTGCTGGGTGGGCACTTTGCTGCTCCAGTGTATGGGATATATTATCCCAGTGTGTAATATTTATGCCTGGTGTGTTCCAGTGCTCTGGTTGTAGAAGAAGCACTATCCTGGAAATCTTCAAGGGTAATTTTTGGAACTGTTTTATCTCCCAGTAATAAACCTGAAACACAGGTTGCCCAGAGAAGCTGTGGCTGCCCCTGGATCCCTGGAAGTGTCCGAAGCCAGGTTGGATGGGGCTTGGAGCAAGCTGGGACAGTGGAAGGTGTCCCTGCCCACGGCAGGGGGTTTGGAACGAGATAAGCTCTAAAATCCCTTTGAACCCAACACATTCCATGATTCCATGATTAAGCTGTGCGTCGGAATCTCGCGGCAGAAGCTGATCTGTCTGGAGTTACGGCACCCCAAGTGAGGCCAGGGAACTTCTCTGCTCCCCCCTGAGCAAACTCACGGTGAGGGACAGTCACTGCCCTGCAGAACTTTAAACCCAGACCCTGTTTGGGCAGGCAGAAAACCTCCTACAGAATCAGATGTCCTGTAGCCCCTCCTTTCCTCAGCCAGGGAAGTGCCCCCCTGCCCCAGAGCCCTCAGGGAGGAGCCCCACCAGCAGTGCTGGTCCCTGAGTACAACCACTTCTCCTGCCTGGGGCTGGACATGTCCCACAGTGGTGGGACACCCCGAGAACCTGGTAATTGAGTGACCCAGCACAGACTGCCAGGTCTCTGCCAGAGCTGAAACTGAAGCTCATTAAACATAATGAGAGTGGCCGTAAGTGGTGGTGGGAGCAGCTCTGGTTGGGCTCACGTGCCCGCCCAGGAGCTGTGGGATGGGTCAGGCAGCTGAGCCTGCTGCAAACTCCTCTTTTATTGCACGTTCCTCTCTGTTTTCTGTCTGGTTTGCATTTAACACATTGGCTCCAGATCTGTGTTACACAAATGTGGGTGGTGGTGCATGGAAGGGCAGAGGCTGAAGGTTAATTCTGGAGAGGGGCAGAAATTTCAGCTGTGTTAGAAACTGTTTCTACAGTGTTTTTGCAGTAGTGATCACTCCTCTAATCATGAAATCTCCCATTTGAAAGTCTTTTTCTTGCTTTATAATACAAAACTGTGTAAGAAATGTCTCAGCTCTTCATCATGGAGACTGGTTAAACACATCAGGGAGTTTATTTGGTTTGGAATTAAATCCAAAGGTCAGAATCCATCCGGAAATACAACACCTGTAGCTGAAACCACTGGGAAGTGTAATTTTCCCAAGATTTACCTGTAATTCATTTTGGAAAGGACAGACTGGAGGCACCAAACCAGGCAGGTTTGTTTGGGCCTGGAAATCCCTTTATGGTACAGGGAGGTCCTGGCGTCCTGCTTTGAACATCAGTTGGTGACTGTCCCATGTATGTGACAGCTCAGTGATCACTCTTTGCCCTTTAATTTTATATACAGCCCAGTTTGGGGGGAAAAAAGATGGGAGTAAAGCTCCCCCAGTGCTCCACTCCTTCTTCTCCCCCCCTGATAAATCCATGGCCGGGAATGTTCATGTTCTGTGAAGAACATCCAGGTGTGGATGCTCTGGTATCCTCAGATGGTGCAGCTGACACCAGAGCCACTGTGCTTTGCAATGAGAGGCTTTTCCTGGGATTTGTGACATTTTAGAATGAGATGTGCGACTCCAGAGGTTGGATGCAGTGGCAGGAAGACAAACAGGAGGACTCCTCAGGCTGGAGTGTCCCCAGAGCTGCACCCTTCCTTCTCCAAAGGCAGGCAAAAGCTTTGCAGGGGCTGGGAATATTGGCAGCCGTTGGAGTTGGACTCGGTGGTCCCGTGGGTCCCTTCCAGCTCAGGATGTTCTCTGATTCCAGGATCTGGCAGAGCAGCATTTGAGACAAACTCTCTCATTTGGAGCTGTGCGAGCAGCGTGTGCCAGCCCCAGTAGCCGCTGGGAAGGAACAGGAGATGCTCCATCATTCTGCTCCTTCTCCTCAGGAACAAGTCAGGCGGCTCCCCCAAAACTCAGGCATGTGCCAGCAATCTTCAAGCACTCAGAAAAGCCCAGAATGTCCCAAATCTAAAATGCTGTCCAGCAGTGGATTTTGAAAATCATTTCTAGCCACTATTACTTTTGGGTAACAAGCGATTTTTATTACAGGCTTCAGGAGCAAGTCTCCTCCTCCTCCTATCTGTACAAACAGCTATAAACTGACTGCATTTTAATAACTTTTTTTCCAAGAAGTTACAAGGTATTTCATTAAAATGTCAACTTTTTCTTTCATATATTTTATGATTCTCTTTCTTCCTTCTGCCACAAATATGTTGTTGCCAACATCATCATGACACAGTTCGCTGCCAAGACTATGGAAAGTTAAAAAAGGAAAGGAAAAATGAATTTCTCTTCACTTTTTAGGTAAAATTCTTCCAGCACTAGAGGCTGAGAAAGCAGTCAGAAATATCTGAAGTGCCAGAGACAAATGTTCAGAGTGCCAGAGCGGTGACATGAAAACATGGAAGCAGTACCAGGGAGAGATCCTGTGCGAGGAGTGATCAGCTGGGGACATTTCCTTTTGCCTTTTGTTGGTTCCACGCAGTTCCTCAGTGTTTCTGCTCGGATCAGAGCAGCAGGAGCGTGCACACTGGAGCTGCCAGGGAGAGATTTAGCCCTGCAAGTCGGCTCCTGTTTGCAGGGGACAACGTGTCCTTCCCACCAAACCACCTCCAACCGCTGCACAGAATCCTTCGTGTCCTCCTGCACCCCCCAGGACTCGCTCTTCAAATATATCCACTCTGCTGTCACTCAGAAGGTCCCCAAACCCAGCTCCAGCCGGCTCCAGCCATCTGCTCTTGGCTGGTTTAATGAGGAAGGAGCTGCTTCACCCGGTTTTAACAAGGAATGGGGGGAAGGAACGGAATCCCCCCAGTTTTGCCTCTGAGAAGAGCCAGGAGACGTGACTGTGTGTGCTACTCAGGTGCCTTAACACCTCACTAATTAAACCCAGCCTGGCTTAGCACAGGGAGTGTCCCTGCAAAGGCCCTCATTTCCAGCCCTTCAGCAGATGGATCCTCACTGGAATTTCGTTATTACCTCTGCTGGCCCAGTGCTGGAGCTGCTGCTTGGCCAGGGAGACGTTAAATTAGCTTTGTGCCCAGGATTTCTGGACTTCTGCCTTTGCAAATCTCCGTTTCTGAGCATGGAGGGTCCTTGCTGGCACCCTGAACACCTAATTAGACTTTTAAGGCATCTTAAAAACTTTCAGATTCCCAAGTGTAATTTCCTGCTCGGCTGGAGAGCGAGGGACAAATGTTATTTCCACTGGTGGTGAACCAGCTGTGGGTTCAGACTTCCCAGCACTGCCCCTGGCACTGGGGAGCTTTGCGTTCAGCTGGTTGAGTTTGTTGTTCTTTTTAAACAGCATAAAATCCCTTTCTTGGAATTTGCTCCGCTTTGGTGCTGCCCTCACCCCAGAGACCTTCTTTTAAAAGTGATTTAATTTCTTTTTCTCTGCCTTATAGGCCACAGCTTGATTTTTCTTGCACTCCTGGGTCTTGAAGCAATTTTACAGGGGAGGCAATGAGTTGCTGAATGGAGCTGTGTTGTTTACATTCTGTAAAGTTGGGAATCTGCCATCAGAGCAATCCCACGCATCCCATGCAGCGTTGCAGGCACTCAAGGGCGTGGATGGATCAGATAAAAGGAGGTGGAGTTTTCAGCAGAGGGCTCTGACTTGCCCAAACGAGTTAATTACACATTAACTGCGTCCCACTTTCCCAATACAGAAACGTTTGTAATTAACAAAAAGAAAAAAAATTAGCGTGTAATTCAGAGTTGGCCTTGGGCCGTTCCGTCACATTCCCGACTCTGGGACCCGGCCGCTGCCTCATCCTCTCTTCCAGCGTGTGATGCAAACACGGAGGAGAATATCCCGGGAATTTGCCTACACCCACTGCTCTATTTTAGGCTCCCATCTCACGGAAATGATATTGGCAAACATCACCAATACCTTATGGAGATACTGCTGATTGAGCAGTAGCATTCATGGGCTCCTTCCGTGGCCAGGTGACCCGGCTGGTGGAGGAGGGAAGGGCTGTGGTTGTGTCCACCTGGACTTCAGCATGGCCTTGGACACATCTCCCACGGCATCTCCTGGAGAAGCTGCAGCCCGCGCTTGGACAGGGTCACACTTCCCTGGGCTAAGAACGGGCTGATGGGTGGGCCCAGGGAGTGGTGGGAATGGTGCCACATCCAGCTGGTGTCCGGTCACCAGTGGTGTCCCCCAGGGTCACTGACCAGTCCTGTTGAATGTCTTTATTGATGATCTGGGCAAGGGGGTCGAGGCACCCTCAGGAAATTGGCGGGTGACACCAGGCTGGGTGGGAGAGCTGATCTGCTGGAGGGCAGGAAGTTCTTCAGAGGGATCTGGACAGGCTGCATCCATGGGATGAGGCCAACAAGGTACAACAAGGCCGATGCCGGGTCCTGCCTTTGGGTCACAACAACCCCCTGCAGCTCCAGGCTGGGGCAGAGGGGCTGGAAAGCTGNTGCTGGGGACAGCTCTGGGACACTGAGGGGCTGGAGCGTGTCCAGGGAAGGGAACGGAGCTGGGAAGGGGCTGGGGAATTCCTGAGGGAGCTGGGAAAGGGGCTCAGCCTGGAGAAAAGGAGCTCAGGGGGGACCTTGTGGCTCTGCACAAGTCCCTGACAGGAGGGGGCAGCCGGGGGGGTCGGGCTCTGCTCCCAGGGAACAGGGACAGGAGGAGAGGGAACGGCCTCAGGCTGGGCCAGGGGAGGCTCGGGTTGGACACCAGCAGGAATTTCCCTGTGGAAAGGGTGCTCAGGCCTTGGCAGGGGCTGCCCAGGGAGGTTTGGAGTGCCCATCCCTGGAGGTGTCCAAGGAAGGTCTGGAGGTGGCACTCAGGGCTCTGGGCTGGGGACAAGGTGGGCATTGGGCACAGCTTGGACTTGGTGACCTTGGAGCTCTTTTCCAATCTTAATGATCCTGTGATTCTAGGGAATAGATTTGCAGTGATGAGTGCAATATATAGGACATTAATTTCCTGGGATTGTCTCAAGCAGAGTGTTGCAATTGTGAACTCCATAATGCGTATAAAATCCATATTCCCATACTTTTATTTCCAGCCCCAACAGCCTCCATGTAGACTATTTTCCACATCACAGGCAGCTGTAGTCAATGACTCTCCCATGTACTTGAGACATCAGCTCTCTCCCCTGGAATATTGATTTCCAGGAAGTAATCTTCATGCAGCCATCTTTGCTTAAATATCACATCAGGTTATACCCTTACTCAAAAATAATGCACATTCCTGTCATGTTCTGCTGGAAATTGCATGTATTGCTCTGTTCAGCAAAGTGTTTAAACAATAAGGGACCAAAAAAATATATGGATGTCTCCATACCGTGGAACATTTTTGTGTTTACGTCCTCGTTACTAAACATGAGTGGAAATTTAATGCTTTTGGAGCAGTTGGAGCTGTGAAATAGAGGAAAAAAAGCACAGGGCTGGCAGCTGTTTTAATGCACGATGAAGCCAGGAAGTTGTTTAGACTGTGTTTGAACTTGGCCAGCAGGCAGGGACGCAGATATCGGTCAGGAAAAGGGAGGTATTTAAAGACCTGTTAGGTCAAGAACACATTTTATGACATCGAGTATTTAATATTATCCGAGTAAACAAAGAATCGCGTGGCAGGGAGACAAGGTTCAAGCGGAGCGTTACGGCTGACCTCTCTGCTGTTAAAAGATAATGTTTGTCAGAGTTAAAGGGGATGTTTCCCAGCACAAGTCGCAGGTTGTGTTGAACCTCTCTGCCTTGCTGCTCGTGGCTCTGAGATCGCTGTTTGTACCACGTGCAATTTATTAAGAAATACAGAAAAGATTTGCTCCTTTACTTAGGTGATTTTTTTTTTTACTTTATCTTAGAGATGCAGCTCTTTTTCTCCTGTAAAAGACCTTGATATGAACCTTGAGGTTCTTCAGGCCAAGGGAGGTGTTGTGGGGTTCTCCTTTCGCAGCCCCTTCCACCTCACCTCATATCCAAGAACCAGAAGAAAGCACAGTCCATTTTAATGGTTAAATGGACAAATGTTTTATAATGGTTGCATTAGAGGATCTAAAAGGTCTTTTCCAACCTCAGTAATTCCATGATTCACCCCACAAGTCCCTCCTTGGCTGTGCCAGCAAGATGCGGTGTCTGCATTGAGGTTTTCCCTGGTTTTCCCCCTTTGCTGGCAAAAGTGGCAGAAACAAAAGAGGAGGATTTAATATTCTATAAACCCCACTGTGGAACAGGTGAAATGATTCTTATCCCTGGCAGAGCAGCAGCTGGGTTTGGGTCCAGTCAGTGTTTGCAGTGGATTGATTAAACTTGGATCTCAACCTCCAAATGCGGAGTCAGCAGGAATTATCAGTGTCCAGCACTTCCCGAGCCCTGGGAGGCAACAGATTCCAGTTTTGTGGCAATAGAATCCATCTTTGGCCTCAGATGGATAAATTGGATACCATTTGTCTGTGAAAATTAATTTTCATAACATTTTTAATGTGGAAGTCTGACTTTAAACCAAAGAAATAAACACCCCAAAACCCTGAATCCAGCATGATTAACCCTCTTTTTCCTCTCAAACAAGGAATTTTTGGGGACCAGTGCAGCTGTTGCAGCAGCCACACATGAAATTATCTCCTGCTCAGAGAGAAATGCAAAATGAAATGCCATATTTTTGGATTGTTAAGTGTCACTTCAGTGAAATGTACTCATGGCTGAATAGCTCCCGTTTATTTTCTAGGGATGGTTAAAAATGAGGAAATTGTGACAATTCTTGTACATTTTCAATTGCTTTTCCTTCTGTTGTTCTTGCTGAATGGGGAGAATGCCTTGTCGTGCCTTTAGATTTGTATCTTTAAAAGGGAAAATATTCCAAACGTTTGGTTTTGCCACCACTTCACCTCTTTCCCCCCTTTTTCTCATATTTGCTACTGAAAAGAGGAGAAAATTCAGGAATGGGGAATGAGGACATAGGGGAAAGCAAGGGGAGAGAGGAAGAGAAAACCAGAAATGTCGTTTATTCAAAGTAAATGATAAAATGGAAGATTATGTCTTGAAGGTGGATATTTTCAGTGGAAAAGCTTAAGAGGATTCAAGGGAAGGGACAAGGGATGGAGGGACAGGACTCAGGGAATGGCTTCCCACTGCCAGAGGGCAGGGATGGATGGGATTTTGGGAAGGAATTCCTGGCTGGGAGGGTGGGGAGGCCCTGGCACAGGGTGCCCAGAGCAGCTGTGGCTGCCCCTGGATCCCTGGCAGTGCCCAAGGCCAGGCTGGATGGGGCTTGGAGCACTCTGGGATAGTGGAAGGTGTCCCTGCCCCTGGCAGGAGGTGGCACTGGATGGGCTTTCAGGTCCTTTCCACCCCAAACCACGCTGGAATTCCGTGATTCTCTGAGAGTAAAAGGCAGAAATTAGATATTTGTGTGTGGCTTCACTGGAGTGAAAGGGAGGAAGGGAAAAAAACCATAAATAATTAATAAGTCCCCCCAAATGCCTTTGAAAATACCAACAATTATCTACATATGAAGGGAAGAGCTGTTTTATTTCAGTCCTTGTTTCGAAGGAACAAGAGACTCCCTGTGACACCACAGACTGATGGGGCTTTTTAAGACTAAAAATAGCTGGGGAGAAGAGCCATTGAAATGGATTATGGACTGGCTTATGGAGATGAAAACCAGGGTGTCAGGGAAGGAGCGAATTCCGAGTGAGGAGGGAAGACAAGTGGGGTCAGCACCATGGGCCCTTTTCCTGCTTGATCGTGAGTGGGGATGACCTTGGTGAAGGAGAAATTTCCAAATGGGTTTGCACAGTTCTGATCACGCCAAGCTGGAGAGAAGCAGCCAAACACCACCGAGCAGGCAGGCGAGTCAGGAGAGTTGAAGTTAATTATAAAGATGAACGAGCTATTCGTGTCATTTAGCATATGGCACCGTGGCTTTGAACTATTGAGATGAAGACTTTATTTAGAGGGTAGCAGGGATTTCATGGCCACACCAAACAGAGTTCTGGGTTCAGAGTCAGGAGCTGACAATCAGATGTGTGGATGTGCTGCTCTGACACGCTCCGTCCTCCGAGATGTTCCGAGGAAAAGCTGAGCTTCAAAGAGTTCCATCAAAAAAAATAACATTTGGGAAAACGGAGCGAGCAGGGTGGCGAGATTTTCTGATTCCTTTTTAGGGTTTGAGCGTGTGCCTCTGAGTGTTTGGCAGCAAGTAAATGTTCAGTGGCTTAGGGGTGTGATGATGCTCTTTAAAGGGAAGCACTGTGCGATCATGAGGATGGACTTCATCCAGCAGATGGGTGCCGCAAACTTCTGTGACATGGACACGATCCCAAAACTTTGGCTGCCTTTTCAAAGTCACTCAACTTCCCAGGGCAGCCAGAAGGGGCTGAGCGCTTCTTAAGATGTGTTTGCTCAAGATGTTTACAGAACTGTCACCCAAAAATGGATCTGGACCCAAATACTCTCTGAAGCTCAGGCTCGGGACCAAGCTGAGCTCCGTGACTTGCTGCTTCCTGCTTCTGGTCATCCAACAAGAGGAGTTCACTGCTCTGGATTAGTACCTGGAACCAGACACAGGCAAGGAATGTGCGTGGTAAGAAGCAACCAAACTTTTTTCAGACCTTGAATTTGTTCTGGCTTCGGCACGTTTTGCCCAAACCCGTTTGTCCATCCCTAATGCAATGTAAACAGCACTAAGCCCTTTGTGAAATATGTGACGTTTGTAGGGAAGTATGGATGGCCTGGCCTCCAAAATCCATATATAACCCCTCGCTATTGCATAGCAAAGTTCATTTCTGTTTGGACACGTCTTCAAAGCAAGATGTAGACTCCATTACTTCACATGCTTTTTAAATTTAAACACTGCAATTGATGTGTTGGTGAAAATGTGTAAGTCCTGATCTTTATGAATGCCTTTTGGAACACGTTTATCAGAAATCCCTGGGTCTAGCTGCTTGTTTGATTTAGTAAGGAGCCTGTAGATTATCGTGGTTTTGGACAGAGCGAGTTGCTGAACAAGCTCGTGGTGGCACTGCTCGGTGCTGAGTGACTGCCCACAGCCCCTGTCTGGCAGGAACCAGGGAAATGCATTTTAGTTTCCATAAAGATTTTTATTAAAAAAAGGATTTCTAGAGGGGCCGTGTTCCCTCCAGCTCCTGCCCATGGCCCAGGGCCCTGTTTCAGCCCACCTTGGGACTGTCCCTGGTGATGCTGTTGGATTCCATGGCTCGATGTCCCCATCCACCCCCATCCCCACCGAGCTGCCCAAAGCCCAGGGCAAATTAAAAATGCAATTCCCATTTCAAAGCTCTGAGCTGCAGGTTTGGCTAAGATCAAATCTAATTTAAGCTGTTTATCAGCATTTTTTTTTTTTAATTTATCTTTTTAACACTTCTCACAGACATGAGAGAGAAAATAGAGGCTCTGTCTCAGCCTGCTCTCCAGAACGCTGTGGCACCTAGACCTGTTTATCAGAAAGGTTTTAAAGTATTTACACCTAAACTTACAGGTCCTCCAAAGCACAGGAAACTGAAAGCAGAGAGGTTGTGCAGCTTTTCCTTTAATCCAGTGAATCAGAGTCACCTTTGCCTCGTGCCCTGAAAGCTGGGTTTAAAATGGCAGAGGGACTGCGTTGACAGCAAAGATGAAATGGATAAAGTGAAGAACTCCTAAATTTTTGTGTTCGCCATTTCTTTTTTTCCCTTTTGCTGTTCAACCCAGGGGATTCTACTGGGTGGATAAGAAGTCATTAGAAGCTAAACTGAGTTTTCACCTTTGCCAGCAAAACAAAGTCCTGAAGGCTTTAGTCTGAGCAGCCCTGACGAGCCCTAATGTGTGCTGACACTGCTGTGGCTCAGCTGTCCCCGCTCCCGCCGCGTCCTGCAGACAGTGGCACTGAACTAATGGAAAAAGGCAAACTCCTGTCCCCCCGTGGTTGTGATGGCTGTGGGAGGCAGACCTGGCCGGCTTTGCCCTGATTTGGGGACGAGCTGCCTTCAGAGCAGCGTTGCCATCGGTGTGCAAGCACTGATGGGGACAGTCCCGCTGCCAGTGAGGAGCACTTCATGTGTCTGGGAAGGGCACTGGGGGTCGGGATTCCCATTTCTTTTCCCAGATGCGTGACTTTGTTACTCTGCATGCATGTTTTTTAATGTGGCAGCTTGGTGAACTGTTCTCTAATTCCATGAGGAAGGGTTCGGGAATACTGAAGTGAAACTTAGTTTGTAGAATCCTTGACTGGTTTGGGTTGGAAGGAACCTTTAAAAGTCATCCAATTCCAACCCCCTGCTATGGGCAGGGACACCTCCCACTATCCCAGGGTGCTCCAAGCCCTGTCCAACCTGGCCTTGGACACTTCCAAGGATCCAGGGGCAGCCACAGCTTCTCTGGGCACCCTGTGCCAGCTCCTCCCCATCCTCCCAGCCAGGAATCCCTTCCCGAATTCCATCGAAAGAGTTTGTTTTAGCCTGGTGCTGGATTTTGCTGTACCATGTAGGAGACTCTTCACAGTTTGCCTTGGGCTGTGAGTAAATCCCGTGGCTTCATCCCTTATCCCTTCATCCCTTTTCCCCAGCTCTAAGTGCTCTGTTAGGAAACTAATTAAGTAGTAGGCATGAAGTATTTGAAATCTTCTGAGAGCATTGCTGTGCAGAAAGCTTCCCTTTCCTTCCACCTGCACACTCAGGCAGAGTTTTGTTTATACACCAGGGAGTTTCTGTAGCCTCAGGTGCTCTGGGAATTATTTAAAGTCTGAGACAGCCACACCACGAGGTTTTGGGGAGGGGATCTTGGGGAGAAGCTCTGCTTTTCCTCAGCCTGTGGTGCTTTGTGCAATCACACCAGCAGGAACATGAGTTCTGTCTGCTCTTAGCACAGGCCCAGCTTCCAGGATGGCTGATTTGGAGCTGATGCCTGTGTTGGAGCCGCCAGTGTTTGGATGGAAAAATTAGTTGTGTCAGCTCAGCCTTAAATCCTGGAACTGTTTTAAATAAACTGTTCTTCTCTTCCTGTAACACTGCCATGTTGGGGCCAAGAAATGGAGTTTGGGACATGGAAGATTTTCTACAAACAGAATTTATGTTGTTGTTTTGGTTTTTTTTTTTTTTTTTTTAAAAAAAAAAAAAAAAAAAAAATCTCCAGACACTGCAAATACAGTGACTGTTCCAATCAGGATCAACATTAATTTCTTCCTAGCTTTCAAATGCTATAACTACATTTCTCCCGACATGTTGGCATCTGTGTTGGTATTTATAAATTTTTGCATGCTTTGACTGCCATGCAAATCCTTCCAGAAAGTACCCTCTGAGGAGCTGAAGTGAGAGAGAGAACTCGGCACTCGGAATAACCCTGCCTCTAAGTACGAGATTATTTAGCAATTAAAGTTGTGATGTTTTTTATCAAATGGATGCGCAGATAGCGACTCCTTGGCATCAATAACAGATAAAGCTGGGTTTGCGTTCACAAGGAAAAGAGCAGTTCTGTTTCTCTGAGCTCACATCGATTCACATTTTCACTGGTTTTAGGGTTGGTTTACACCCCTGAGAAGGGCTCGTGGTGCAGTGTGGGGCGCCCGGGCTGGTAGGGGCTGTTCTCTAAGGGTAAAGTTCTTGAGGCAGAATAATTATCAAGTTATTTAATGGAAGCCAATGGGGTTTATGTCGTCTTATTGTTTATGAAATTTTATGGGATTTGATCTGCCCGTGTCACTGATCTCATATTCCCATCTCATGCTGAACCCAGAGGGAGCAGGGGGTGCTCAGTACCTGCCAACCCTCCCTCCCCCTCCCCTCCATAACCTTGTCCCCGGACTATCCAACCCCACTGGAATGTGCTGGAGTGCAGCTGCTGCTCTGGGAGGGACAGAACCTGTTCCGTAAACAATCCCTGCTCCCAGACCTTGGGATCCATGGGGAAAGGTCAGTGTTCCGTGCCCCATCCCTCACTGCAGGCAGGTGGCTGAGGGTGTGTCCGGAGCTGCGGAAGGATGAGGGTCTCTGCTCTCAGCCCTCTGTCACTTGATCATCCCAAGCTGCAGATATTCTCCCTCTCCTCCCCTGGAATCTCCTGTGAGCTGGATGACATTCCATAAATGTATTTAAACCTGTTTCATTTAAGGATGAAACAGGATCTGGTTATTTTGCTTCCTAACCAGAGGGGGAGACCTGGGATGGGCCGTGACTTTGCCTGTTGGGAAAAGTGACAAAGGAGCAGGGAAAGTTCTGTCTTTGCCAAGATAACCAGGAAAAGGGACAATATAGAACAAGGTGAAACCCTCTGTGTATCCATCATCAAGGAAAGACCATCAAGCCCATTCCTGCTTGGAATCCTCTTCTTGCCACTGCTGATCCTGACCTCTCCTCCCCATCCAGAATAAATTTGCCCTAGCAAAATGAGACCTGTCCTGCAGATTATCAGCCACAGGTTATACAGATCAGCCTCTGAGCTTGCCTGCTGGATTTCCAGGATCTGAGAATCCTGGGATCATGGAATGGTTTGGGTTGGAAGAGACCTTAAACATCTGTTTCCAGCCCCCACGACAAAATCCCGTCCCTGTCCAGATCGCTGGGAATTTTGCTGTTGTTTTCCGAGGAATTCGGATTTTTTGCAGGCTTTTACAAGGCTTTGAAGCGGCCTCTCTCAAAGAACCTGTTTACTCCAGTGTAAGTGGAATATCCGTCCCTCAGATATTTACTCTGCGCTGTCAAACCGGGGCGAGTGTTGGAAGCAACCCCGACGCTGAGAGGGCTCGGCGTGTTCTCTCTGCTGATTAAAGTTTAAACCAAGTTTAGACTAAAGCAGAGGCATTAATGCATGCCAAAGTTGAATATTTAAACCTGAATACATAAAGTCTTCACGGGCAAAAAGTCTGTGGAGAGATAAAGGGAGGTCTCCTCACGTTGTTTGTCACTGATGCCACCTCCCAGTTTGCGAAGTGCCGACGAACCGGTCGCGCTCGCGCTCTGAAGTTTGCTGTCCGCTGAACGTTCCTCCCCTTTCCCCAAATGTCAGGAACACAGGCATTAGGGAAGTTTCTGCTCCTTGCTGTGAAGTTCCTGGCTGCGAGGAGTTCTCCAGGCGCATCCCTGACGAATGTAACCCAGTTGTGCCTGTGGATCTGTCACCACTCCTCTCAGATTGCAGCCTCATACGATCCCAAAATAGCTCTGCAGAGACATTAGTGCATAGCATGTACCTCTCTGCCATATGCTGGGGATAAAGGAATCTAATTGGGCTGCCTTTTTTGCATGTATTATAATGTTGGAGCTTCGGTTCCTGCAAAATAATTCTTTTTGCTTTCAACAGCAACAGCTAAAATATATTTGACTCGGCTTATGCAAACAACCATCCCTGCCCTGCTTTTAGCTTGATTAATGCACTGAAGGGAAGGAGCTCAGAGGAAGATGGAACATAAATCTTAAGCTCATTTTCGGGTTGGCTTTTTTTTTTTTTATTACTAATTAGTTGATTTTAAAAGCTATTTTTATCACGGTATCAACCCTTTCGCAATGGCTTTGTCATCTGTTGAAATCGGATCTTTGCTACTGTCACCAGTGGGGTTTAGTTTGAATAAACCCCCAAAAGATCCAGGAGAGGTGGATCTGATGCAGAACCTACCTGGTGCCCTGAGCACCCTCTCAGCCGCTTTCCACCTGTGCCAACACTTCCAAAACACAGCGCAAAATTAACTTGCATTTCTTTAGCTGCGCTGCATTTTAAGCGAGTCCTTGGGAGAGAAGCCTCAGAGCCACCAGCAGCAAAATGCAATTTAGCCCTGGCACAGCGGTGGCTCACATCCATGCGTGATTATGTCCACTGGAAGTGTTTGCTCCCCCATCCAGGCGGGAAATAAAGCACTTTAGAGGGAAGTGATGTGTCAAATCGCTCCTCGACAGCACGACTCCAGGATCAGATTACGCTTTCCAGTTAATCCAGAACACGAAAATCTGTCACAGAATGTTTTCTCAATTCTTTTCTCAGTTATAGCTGTTATTTGAAGAAATGATCAAATATGAGCAGGAAAATCATGAGCAGCATCTGCTTAGAAAATAAGCGGGGCCTTAACTATGCCTCGATAGAATCGAATGAGGCTCTCCATGGTTGGCTCCACAGGCATTACTGTAGTAAACACGATTAAAATAGCAGAGAAAATGCTGAGAGGGCTTGAACAACATCTGAAACAGCTCCTTTATTTCCTTGCTTTTGCATGGGATGTGTGTGAAGGGGCCACGTGAGTGTCTGTGCTTTGTGTCCACGTTGCCACTCCCAGCCGGTGCTGGTGCGGCCATTTGGGGCTGCTTTTCAAAACACTCGTATTTTAAAATTGTTTTTTCTAATTTCCCTGTCTTTTTTTTGACTTTTTTTGCCCAAGTGATGCTGTCTCAAAGTTCACTTTGTCTTCCAGCACAGACCTTTCTTCAGTGCTTTTTATTCGTGGCATTTTTTGAACACAACCCAGCAGCAGAAGCTGCTTTGCATCCTACAAGTTGCTCAGGTGCCAAGTTACTGATCAAACAGCCGAGGCACGGCATCTTACGGAGGAAAATCAGGATTATTAGCACCTCTGGGGATCTCTGTCCTTATGTGCAGCACTTTTGGAATCCTCCTTCCATCCCATCTGCTCTGGGCTTGCTGGCAAGTGGGAAAGCCAAGCATCTGCATTGCACTTGTTTGTGCGCACATCAAAGTGCTCCAGCAGCCCCAAGTTGTGTCTCTGGTGCAGCTGAATTTATTATTTTGTTCTGCTCTTTCTCCCCGACGAGTTGCAAGACCAAGGGGAAACAGCTCCAAACTATAACCAGGAATATTTTGTTGGGGTCATTCCCGCTACACGGGGGGACATTTCTGAGTTTGCTGAAGGGCAGGAAGCCTCCTTTGTCCCATTTGCCACTCACTGCCACCCCCTTTTACGTATTATTTTGTCAAAAACTGAAAGTTTGGGTGAAGGGAGCAGGAGGTTTTGGTGCAACAACCAAATCCCCAGCAGAGAATTTATTGAGTTGCCAGTTTATGGTCATCCAGTCGGCTTAGAAAGAATTGGAATGTTTCTAAATATCCTCCCGAAATCAATGGTGACTGCCTTTATTTTGGGCCTGGGGCAGATTGAAATTGAGACAATAAATGAGAGTGTCTCATTCCAAAAGAATGAGAGCTGGCAGCTCTGCACAGACTCTGCTTTTGGGGGAGGAGGAGGAGGAACAACCAAAGGCTGAGGTTCCCCCTTCAGTGAGGGTTGGGGAGATTTAATATGTGTCAAATCAACTTCTGGTTTGCTTTTTATATATATATATATATATATATATATATATATCTATCTATATATATATATCTGAATTCTCCTCTGCCCATGTCCACAGACACTGGTTAGAGATGAAGCACTGCAGAGAGAGCCATAGGAAAGGGAAAAACCAGGAAAAAAAATCCCACTTTTCAATCTGTTTCCCACTAAACCCCTTCAGGAATTTAGATGTGCGCAAAATGTTTGGAGATTCTCCATTTTCAGCCATAACCAACTAAAAATTCCTGGAACTAATGGTGTTTTGGTGTATTTTTATTAGACTTTTGCCCTGCATAGAGAGCCTGTCTGTCACAATTTACCACACCTCAGCTGAGAGTTGGGTGCTAACAGCCCGGAAGACCGTGGAGCGAGGGAATTTGGGAATTTTCTGGCCCCGTTGGATGCGGTTACACCGATCCCTCCCCGCTCCAGGAGCCCTTAATGCACTGCTGCCAAACAAGATTTAGAGCCGGGAACAGATGCAGGTCCCCCCACTCCCGGGCACGTTCCCCCATGCACACGATCCCTTTTGAAGTGCTCCCGGTGCTGGAGGTGGAATTTGTTTGGTATGAGCTGGAAATGGAAATAGCCCTGCAAACACAGGGACAGATGGCAAAGTCCCGGCTGGAACGTGGGACCGGCACAGCGGCCGCGCTCTGTTTCCACTGCGGGGCAGACAGCAGGCACCGAGCGTCTGCGCGGCAGCTGGGGCAAGGAATTCCCCAACTTTTCGAGGGCAGGGAGCGCTTCCAGCGGGGAGGGACAGCCCTTACCTGGGTGATCTGGCACAGGAAAGAGTTGGAGATCCATGGGAAGGCTCCGAAACTGGGGGGATCTCGGCGGGGCTTAGGGGGTTTCACAGCGTTCCGAGGAGCGCGGAGCACAGGTGGGGCTTCAGCAAGTGAAGGTGTTGGGTTTTTAAGGCCAGGGAGATTTTTCATCTTGAGGAAGTTGAACGATGAAAGTTTTCTTGAGGGAGTTTTAAAATTTCCTTTTGTTTGTATATTTAAAGTCTTTTTAATGAGGGGCCAGACAAATGATGTGCTCTCATGTGAGTCCAAGTCAGCAATCTTTGCAATCCTTTGAAGTGATTTCTTTAGTTTTATAACAACTTTTCTCTCTTGAAATGAAACATAAATACATAAGACTGTAATAACTGGAGTACTACCAGAATTAGGGAAATGATCCAAGTGCCTTTTCTCTTTAAGCGCCAAACATAATTAATAACTGAAGCAATATTTAAGCTTTAGCGTGTGCTGGATGTTGTGCTTTGGTTTTTCCTCTGCTTTTCCCCTGCCGTGCTGGACCCAGAAGTGCTCTGCTCACATCCCGGGCCCTTAAAGCTGATAGCAAATTTTGTTTGAACACAACATCGGGTTGAAACCCCCTGACCCCGTGTGCAGCAGTGCCCTGCATCCCCTACATCTGCTTCACTTTTCCTGCGTCTTTGCATCCTGCCAAATTCCCCGAGCGCGTTGTTTTGGCTCTCAGGCCCTGCTTTCCCCACCCAAGGCCCTAAAGAACAGCAGATTGTGTTTCAGATCACCAGGACAAGAGTCGCAAATGTGCCATTCCACGTAAGCCACGGAAAGGAGGCTGGTAGGAGGCTTTAGAAAAAGTTTCTTATTTAAAAAAAAAAAACCAACTCCTCAAAGTACTCGGATTTAATTGAAAACTAAATTCCTGAGGGGGGACACTGAGTGGGGCTGTAGAAAATTAACTCCTTTTAATGGAATGTGGCTTGGCTGCAAAACTTGTTCACACTGGTGTGAGGCTGAGTGATGTTGTCAGTGCGTGCACGTGTGTGCAGAGGGGTCTGGTAGATAAATCTGTGTGCAGAACATATTTAATCCCGGGGTTCTTACACTTTAATCACTGAGGTCTTGGTTTGTTTCCCAGCGCAGAAAAAACCCCCGCTCATCGCCTCAAAGGAAAAATATCTTCAGATTTGTGAACATTGCTAATCACAAAGTACGATCTGGGCGCTTTTGCATCCTGTAGTAGGAAAAGGAAGGGTTATATGGGAATCCTGAGTGAAAAAAGAACGGAGTTTGTCGAGGTAAAGAAATTATTTTAGGCCCACAGCGAAGTTTTGAATAGGAAGAAGTGAAGCAAATCCCAGGAGTAGGAAAAATTACAGCACAGGGCTATCTTCATTTCATCCAGGCTGTTGATTCCAATCTCTGTTATTCTTCAAGATACAGAAAAAAAAGTGTGAGCCTAAGTCTTTCTAATTATAGATAAATCCTATCATTACTTCCTTTCCATGATATTTTGTCTGCCAGGCTCATTTTATAATATATTAGGAAAGCACTTTTTTCCACTGTGATAAGAATAGCCTCCAGAAGGTGGTTTAAAAACCCCCCGAGCCACATGCAAGTCTGGCTCTTGACTCATTTATTCTGCTCATTGTCCCTCTGTGTAATTCCTGCAGGAGACACGGCCAGGTCAGACCTGATGGTGGGAAAGAGCCCTGCTTTACAAAGGCCGTTCTCTTCCCCTGCATTCCCAAACACGGGGATGGTCTTTTCAGGGAGAGCTGGGCTGGGAGCTCCTATTCGGCTCTACGCCCACGGGACCCGGCAGGCTGTTCCCAGGGTCACTGTTTCCTAGGAATCCCCCATCCCAGAAATATGGGCTGCATTCTTTGTTCCTAGAAGTACACCCGAAACTGCGTCCCCTGAGTGTTGTTTGCTCATGCCAAGGCAGTCACTCGAGGCTGGATCAATGACCCACTTGTTCATTTAGTGTGTTAAGGACATTAAACTGACTAAATATTAATGAACCTGGTGGAGTTTGCGTGCACTGAACTTTTCAGTGATGCCCTTCAGGGAGCGTGGCCCGGGACACGAGAAATTTGCTGTCCCCGCAGCTTGGGGAGGGGTTTTGGGTGACAGAGAAATATTGTCCTGTGCTTAGGGCAGAATCCCAGAGAAAGAACCTTTATCTCCCACGTGCTGCTGCTTGGCTGTGTCTGCAAAGCAGTGTGAGAATGGCTCCTTGGATGATGAGAGAAGAATAAAATGCGGAATAGGGGCTGAAATGACACATCCAGGATGAAGAATCGTGTAAGTGGTGAGGTCCAGACAAGCTGTTGTGGCTCCCTGATCTCATTCTGTGCCCAGAAACTGCTTGAATTAAAACAAACAAAGCACAGCAGAAAGGTGACAGCTCTGAAGAAGAGGAGCCTGATAAAAACCCCAGGAGGTTTTGGGATGGAAGGGAGCTCAAAGCCCACCCCATTCCACCCCTGCCATGGGCAGAGACACCTTCCACTGTCCCAGGGTTCTCCAAGACCCGTCCAGCCTGGCCTTGGGCACTGCCAGGGATCCAGGGGCAGCCACAGCTTCTCTGGGCACCCTGTGCCAGGGCCTCCCCACCCTCCCAGCCAGGAATTGCTCCCCAATATCCCAGCCATCCCTGCCCTCTGGCAGTGGGAAGCCATTCCCTGTGTCCTGTCACTCCAGGCCCGTTTAAATAGTTTCATTTTTTCCTTTTGGCTCCTTCAGGCACTGGAAGGTCACAGTGAGGTCACCCCAAAGCCTCTCTTCTCCAGGCTGAATTATCCCAATTCCCTCAGCTCTTCCTAATCAAACACAAAAAAGGAGCTAAGCAGGGATGCCCCATGGCCGACATTACCAGGGGGCTGGAAATAAATAAAAATTCTGCCTCGACTTCACCTGCAGTGCTCCATTATTGGAAAAAAAGAATCCAGAAACCCAATAGCACGACTTCCATGTGGTGCTTCACCTTGGAGAGAGCGTGGAGTAGCCCCCAAGCCTCATGGATTGAATTTTAAGTAGCCTGGGAACAATCTGCCCTGAAACAGATCTAACTTACACCAAATTGTCAAGCCAAGCTGCTCACAAGACCAAACAACAGATCAGTGGAAATCGATTTTGATTTCAGTGGGACTTAAAAAAAAAGGGAAAAAAGGAAAAGTGGAAAAAAGATTCCAAGCCACCAGCAAAAAGGAGACGTGTGCCTGGAGAAACGAGCTCGCTCGGGGCCTCCTCCTGGTGTGGCTTTGCACAGATGCAGAGGCAAAGCCCCGGAGCCGTGGCAGGAACAGATGCACCGCATGTTTTATCAGCCTTGAAGGACTCGTGCCTGATGGTTCTGCAGCTGCACCTGCATCTGCACCCGGTGATTCCCGGAGAACCGATTCCAACAGCCGCTCTGGGGGCCCGTCCTGGCGACTGAAATCCTTGGGAAGACACCTGTGCAGCAGGGAAAGGCATTGTAGTGATGTGAGGACCTGTACGGGGGGGCTAAATTTAGCTTTTCAAAGTAGACTTGAAGCAGGAAAAACGCTTCATTTCGTGGGGAAAAATGGGATATCGGAGGAAAGCGTCAGAAGAAGCTCCAGGTGGCTGTGATGTTCCTAACAGAAAAAAAACTAAATCCCCAAAAGTTCAGCCTATGATGGGAAGACTGGCAAACACCTGTCACCAGTCTCAGAGTTGGGGGAAAGCCACAGGAAAATTTATGCCTGGTTTTGCCCTACAGCCTTGGCACCCCTGGAGATCTGGGAACAGGGTGCCCAGAGAAGCTGCCCCCGGATCCCTGAAAGTGTCCAGAGCTAGCTTGGAGCACCCTGGGATAGTGGGAGGTGTCCCTGCCCATGGCAGGGGGAGGAATGAGATGAGCTTTAGGGTCTCTCCCAGCCCAACCCGCTCTGGGATGCTGTGATAAACAAAGCCAGCCTTGGCCACGCTTTCCATTCCACTCAGGCGTGCAAAGCAATTAATTAGTTAATTAACTATTGCAGAGTTCCTGACAGACTCGATTAACGACGTCAAAAGCAGAGAGCTGGATAAAAACCTGGCAGGAAAAGTGAGGTTTGTGAGAGGTAAATTGGTGGAGCCGCAGCCCTGGCAGTGCTGGGGGTGTGCAGTGCCCCTTCCCTTCTCCTTGGCAGCCGAATTGTTCTGCAGATTTCCGAGCAAATCCAATCCCTCTGGAGCTGTGCTGCTCCCTGGATGTCCTGAAGCTGTCCCTGCTTTGGAATCAGAGCTCTCCTGGTGGGTTGCAAGTTGTTCTAGATAAATGGTGGTGTTTATGTTCTCCTCACACTGTGTCCAGCCACCTGCCTTTCTGTGCCTGCTGCAGGAGATTGTAAAACACTCCACACTCCATGGATTTTTGAACTGCAGCCCATAAACATGGCAGAACAAATTTGGAGCTAATTTTACAGTGGCACAGGTTGCCAGAAAGGACCATTAATTAAAGAAATCTTTCCTCTGTCATCCGTAATGATGCTGATTAAAGGTTTTCCCTCCTAGATCTCTCAGATACACTCTGAGTGTGAGCTTGCACGGTCTGAAGCAGAGCAAAGAAAAACACTTGAAGTTTCTCACCTTTTAAAAACTCCTCTGAGCTATGATCCACCTCCAAACTCGGTGACACGAATGATTTCAGGGAAGCAAGAGCCACAGTGATGCTCACCCTGGTGTTTATCCCAAAGATTCCCCGCTGCCTCACAGGCCTCTTTTCCAGGTGAGATGTAATTTGGAACATTACAACATAATTAACATGTATTAAGTGAGCTGGGGAGTGCTGGACTATAAATCAGTAATTAATGTGGGTGCACATACATTTAGTCCATCCGACCAAAAATAAGGTGTATTTGTATTATTTATCCACCAGAGAATTTGTCATTTCTTAAAGCATGAAAGCTTGGGATGGTTTTGAGTGAGGATTTGATGCTGCTGTTTTAAACCAGTTCTAACTGATAAAGCATTGGAAGTGCCCAGGCAGGTTTGGAGTCCCCATCCCTGGAGGTGTCCAAGGAATTCCTGGAGGTGGCACTCAGTGCTGGTGACAAGGTGGGCATCGGCCACAGCTTGGACTTGATAATCCTGGAGGGATTTTCCATCTGAAATCATTCTATGATGTTGTGGCTCTGTAATTGCCAGCTGTGGCACAAATAAATGGGATTGTAGGAATAAACCTTAGGAACCCGGGTTTGGAATGTTTGTCCCGTGCCTCTAAGCTGAGTTTTACTCCTGGACGCGAATGATCAGTGGGTGTTTATTCACATTTCTCATGGCAGAAAGGAGATTTTCCTCTTGGGTGAGCTTTTGCTGAGCATTATTTGACTTTATTCCTCTCACTGCCATTTTCCTGCATTTATTCCCGTTGGGGAGGGCCTCCTTGGAGCCGGCAGAGCAGCCAGGGAGCAGCTCCCTCCGAGCCGCTGCAGCTTGTGGGCAGGGAAGGGAGGGAGCACCAGGAGCTGGAGAGGGGCTGGAGGGATGAGTTCCTCCAGCCACGGGCTGCTGCACAAAGTAAAGGCCACTGGCAAAGGCCAGAAGGTCAAAGACCGACTGGAGAGAGTACAGAGTGTAAACCAAGCCAAAATAAACAGGGGAATCTGAGAAAAGTAGATTGGAATTTTTGGTAAGAATCCCTGTTTTGATAAGATCAGGCGTGTGTAGTAACGCACAACAGGAAGGAGATTTTACTGTATTACAAACATGATTTCTGTGAACATCTGCTAAAATTTATTTTCAGTCTTCTCGATTACACTTTCACCGTTGTTCTCTCTGCCTTTCTAAACAGGCTTTTTTATCAGAATGCAACTACGAGGCAGTTTTTTCATCTCATGACACCTCAAAAGGGAATTTCTATTTCTTAAATAAAATTACTTGAACTACCCTTCAGATAGAATAAATCCTCACCTTTTGGAAGAATAAGAAAATACAAATTTTGTGGCACTTAAGGACATGGGTTAGCGGTGGGCTTGGCAGTGCTGGGTTGAGTTGGACTCAGTGACCTTAAAGGGCTTTTCCAACCTGAACAATTCTGTGTTTCTGTGGCTCTAAATACAAGCAGGAGATAGATTTCTAAACGTTGCATTTATGCATATATTGAGCAGTTCAGAATTTAGGACTGGACCGTCATTTAATTTTTTTTTTTTGCTGTTTGATATCCTGCAAACCTCATTAGGATTTTTGTTTTGATTGATTTTACAAGCTCCACGTAGACCCAGCCTATGAATGTCTGTTAATGCCTATTCCTGTCTGTAAATGCCCGTTATGGCCATTAACGTGTCTGTTAAATTCCAGTGCCACCTAAAAAGGGGATAGAGGTTGTTTTGTGAGATAAAGTGGGTGTGGGAACGCTCACATTTATCAGAGGCTGTTGAGACTGATGAGCAGGGAAAAGGGAGCGTTGGTGATGGCTCTTGGTGTGGCTCAGGTGGCATCACATTTGTTGAACTGAATTGATGCAGAACCCCCCAAAACCTGTGTTGAACTGAATGGTTTTTATCTCTGTGCCAGACTTAAGCCATGCATAGTGATCAGTGACTAGGGCAGTGAAAGATCTGGTTTATATTTACAGTAATCTGTACTTAATTCCTTGCTGTGGGGACCTCAGCTCACAACGGAAGAGTACGGATCCCTTGTCACAGGATTGTCCATCTCGGTCCTCACTGATAGTTTATTTTACATCCCTGCTGCATTCAGGGAAATATTTATTTCCACTGTGGCTTCCTCAGCTTGGTAGGTTTGGGTAATGGCACCCGCACTGAGCTGCAGGTTCAGCCAGGTTCTCCCAGAGCACTCAGAGTGAATGAACCCCATTCTGAAGCAGAACTTCCTCTCCATCTAAGAGCCGTAATTCGGGAATCTGAGCACATTCAGCCCACCTTGGGAGCACACAGAGCACTCCCTTTCACTGAAGGAGCACAAACTCGTTGCCCTGCTTTGCAGGAAGCTTCTCACTTCCACAAAGTTCAGCCAAACTCCTCCTCATCTTCTGACAGCTCTTGTGGTTCCAAATCAAATCACTCCTTATCTCCTTCCGTTCGTCTGATTCCACTTTCCTCCTTCTCCTGACACACTCGTTTTGGCAGAGGAGCACGCTCTGCCAGGATGCCATCTGGTGCTTCTCCTCTTGCGCGGCGTCACTTCGCTGAAGAGACTTTTCCGCTGCACTCCAGAAACTTGCTCTGGCTTTCCCCATCTCCTGCAGGAGTTGTCCACTCGTCTCCGAATTACCTTTCGCCGCTCCCTTGATGTGTCTCGAGGACACTGAATTGAGGTATTTTCTGGGAGCACTGAACATTCTGCGGCCGTTTCGTCCTGCTGCGCCGCCGTGAAAATCTCTGACGGTTTCTCTAAAAACAAAAATCATTTGAATTCACTAAAAATGTGTATTCTGCCCGTCCTTGTAGAATGTAAAGATTCCTGTGGAGTAACAGCCACAATTGGATGCGTGCTCCGATTGCAGCTCCCTGCTGGAGAAAACTGTGTGTTTTTATATACAGTGACTAAATGCAAACACTTGCACATTTAGAATTACTTATTTTACTCCAAAGCTTTGAACAAAAGCCTTCTAATCAACAAGGTGCTCTTAATTTCGTGTCTGTTGTTTCAGCAGACTAAATGAAGCCCTGCCAGTAAATATTTATGATCCTGTTGCTTTTAGAGATGCATTTTTTGTCTGATTTCTCCTATTCTTTGATAGACACTTAAATAAAATAAGCATATAGCATAGACTTCTGCTCTGTTACATTTATGCAATGAATTAAAAAGAAAAGTATGAAACAGAACAGAAATGGCCTCATTATATAAAATTTGCTGGCCCATTATGTATAATTTGCTTAAATCTTTTGAGACGGAGTTACAGGTCTCACACAGCCATGACTGCAGCAGCTCCATAGCTTAGAAAGTACATTTTCCTGTGTTAGTTTTTATTCACTAGTTAATATGCTTTAACATTTTCTACCAAATGTCTTGTCTAAACTATTTTTAAAAGAGCTCACATTCTGCTACCAAAAGTCTAGTTCAATATTGCAGCGAAACCCAAGAAATCTGGAGGCACATTTGACATCCTGAACTGCGAAGCTCTTCCTTTGTGCTGTGCAGCCTCAGTGCCCTATAATGGGGACGAATTTCAAGGAGAGATTATTATCATGTTTCCATCCCCATGAATTCACAGGATTCCTCGTGTGAATGAAGAAAGAAAATAGTCAAGCCAAATTCTCCTTGTGTTCTAAGTCTCGAAGATAAAACAAATGCTGCTGAACATAAGGTTTTAAGGCCAAATCCAAAAAAGGATTTAGCAGTGAGGCAGACTTCAGTGCCTAAATCCAAAACTGCACGACCAAAATATCGTCAGCTCGGCTGTGGAAGTAATGAAACTGTCCTGGCCGTCCCCCTACACTCTGAAATTTCGCTGGTTTTCAGCTTCCCCGTGTGCCCAGCTGCCTCAGCCTGACGGAGAGGGATGTCTAGCTCCCTCTGGAAGCCAGAAAGGGAGAGGAACGGCTCGAGGATCCTTGGAGCACATCCTCCCACATGCTGGCAGGCTCGGGCCCCGCAGGATTTGGTTGCCGTAACTCTCTTTTCCCAATTGTTCCGAGTGGAGCTGGTTGTGGTCCCCCCTTCTCCGTACCCTACAGCTGGACTTTTGGAGAGGTTTGGTGAGGCACAGCTTGTTCTCATCTTCCTGGAGGCCACCACGGCACTGTCCATCCCAGGGTGAGTGGCTGGAGCAGCGGGCTGGAGATCGGATGGGGTAGCTGCATCCCCTAAAGCTTTCCTTGGGATTTTAGCTCTGTGTGGGGATTAATCCAAGCTGTATTTCACCAGAGATTGATCTGTACCACGTGTGGGCACAACTGGAGAGTCCTGCACACTGAACCACAAACTTTTCCGACTTTTTGGTGTCACTGTTTGCGATGAAATGGATCAAGCCTTGGCAGCAAGGTCAGATTCCACGACTTGCTATTGAAGGTGTGATCCTGATGAGCTGGTTTTGCTCGTAGCCTTTCTCCTTTCATTCCTCTGGTTTTGTCACGTGGCAGCACAAGGAAAAGCAGAGAAAGTCCTCCCGCCACCAGGCTGGTGGTGCAGGGATTTGGGCATCCCACTGTGAAGGGGGTTTTGGACTCTGTCTTTTGTGGAATCCCAGAATGGTTTGTGTTGGAAGGGATCTTAAAGCCCATCCAGTTCCATTCCTTGCCATGGGCAGGGACACCTCCTACTATCCCAGGGTGCTCCAAGCCTTGTCCAACCTGGCCTTGGACACTTCTTGGTCCTCACCACCCTCACAGGGAAGAATTTAATCCTCTTATCCCATCTAAACCTAATGGCTTCAGTGGGAAGCCATTCCCCCTTGTCCTCTCACTCCAGGCCCCCGTAAATGGTCCCTCTCCATCCTTCTTGTCAGCTCCCTTCAGGTACTGGAAGACCAGAATTAGGTCAGCCCAGATCCTTCTCCAGGCTGAACAATCCCAATTCCCTCAGTGTTTTCTGAAGGCTAAGAAGGACAGGGATCTGGAGGATATCAACATCTACATCACAAGTGGAGGATCTGATGACCTGGTTATTTTTTTAAAAGTGTTGATTCTTGCAGCCTCCCTAAACGCCGTGGCCAGAAGTTGTGTCCCTGCCGTCATCTTTGAGGTCTCTGAGAATCTGCAGGATTTCAAAGAAAGCAAAGTTTATCCCTGTCATGCTGAAATGTCCTCGCTGTTGCCGGGGGAAGGCAGTGCTAATGTGTGAGGAATATCTGATTCATTTCCAAAGATGTTCCTGATTTGGGAAAGAAACCGTTGGGAGGTTGCACATTCCAAAGGAGCTCAGGGTAGGAATTTCTGATTCTTTGGTATTCTCTTTAGTTTCCTCGAGAATTCAATAGGGATTTTCTTTAAAATGCTCTTGCAGTGGTACTGATTGATTTCCTGTCAAACTTATGGATTGTACAGTGACAGCAGGAAGAGATTTCTCCCAGAGGATATAATTTGTTATCAGAAACTTGGGTTTTGTTGGACTTCTGACTAAAGAAGGAACAGAATTTGGGATTGCTGCACCTTCCAAGTGTGGTGTGCTGACATTTCAACATCTGGATGCTGCACTTTTACTCTTTGAGGTTAGGATTATGTCTCTATTATTGGAAAAAGTTCTTTTTCCTGGTGTGATTTCCGAGAGAAGGTAGAAGTAAAATGTCAGAGTTTGTAACACAAATGTCTATTTTCAGTGGATCCACTTTTAACAATATTCTAATTAACAAGGTGGTCCTAATTTCAGGTCTGTTACTTCAGCAGCCATGAGAAAAAGCTCTTTGCATCCCATTAGGAGGAATCCTCATAAGGAATTCTACAGCAAATATTAGCCTAAAATTATTTCTTTTAAGTGATGGGTTCATATTTCAGAATAAAATCTTTAATGAGCTCGAGGGAGCTTTGGTTCAAGGTTGCATCTTGTTTTTAAACATTAAAACTGTCCCTTCAACAATCAAATACAAACCACCGAGGAGATGTTGCTTTGCTCAGTACCTGAGCCTGTCTTCAGAGCTGCTTTTGCTGCCCTAAATTTGTGTCCTACAGCCCTTTGCAGCAGATCCAGCTGCAGGACATTAAAAACCTCGTGGTGAAAATGGTGGGAATGCTTAATCCAAGGAGAGAGACAAAAACAAACGAGATCAAAATGGAATTACATCTTTTGTGCTGGGCTGTGGGTTTCCACCAAGTGACTGATTTGCATTTTGTCAGCCTGGGCTTTTCAAGAGCCTGAAACATTTCTGGCCACGAGAGACTGGGTTTTATAACTGCAAGGCTGGATTCCTTCAAGGCTTTGGGGCCTCGTCCATTGACTTCAGCTGGAACGGGACCAAGCCCTTTAGACACGCAATGAAACATCTCTCTAAAGCCTATGAACTTGAGCCCGGTATTTATCAAGCCTGTGTCATATTATATGTTGAAATGAGGCAACAATTGTGTTTTCACATGGCTTTGGCAAGAAACCAGGAGAGACTTGGGGACTTCACTGACTTTCTCATGGAGAGGAGCTGGAGGAAATATTTTTGCACCACTGCCCTGTAGGGAGAAACTTGGTGGTTTGCTCCCCCTTGTCTGTGGTGTTCCTTGCCGTGGTGCTCGGCCCTGCAGAAGCTCTTCCCTCCATTTCTTTGTAGTTCATATTTTAACGAGTATTTATGGCTGGAAAGACCCCTCAGTTCCTCAAGGACTGCAATAAATCGATCAGGCTGAGCCGCTGCTCCTCCATCAGCTCCTGCGCTCTGTGGTGAAATATCCCAGGACCTGTGTTAAGAGGTTTTATTGGTAGGGTTGTGTGATTGCTTTCTGTGCACTGCTGAAATGAATTGTTGAGTCTCATTTAACTTAAACACACATTTTCTCACACTGGTCCTGGATATATTAAGACTGGGGATCAACAATGCTGAAAAAGGAGAGAGAAAACCAGTATTTCCCCCCAATATTCGCATGATGTTAAATGTGCCATTAAAATGGTGAGACTTAGGAGATGGACCTAATGGACTGTAATAATATATAATCCATCCCTGCAAGATAATCTCTGTATTCACAGGGTTGTCACAGTCATGTGCAAGTCATCCACTGAGATCACTGTAATCAGCCCACTGTCAGTGTTTCTTTTCATTTCCAAATGCACATCTCGGGTCTGTCTCCATCTGCTTTTGGCCAAACACTGAGGCATTTAACAGCTGAAAGATAATATCTTCTGATAGGGCTTATCATTAAACCCGTTTCTTGTTTGTTTGGATGTTATCTCCTGCGAGATTGATAAAGCATTCAAAACCTATGCAGAATATAAATTGCAAGGAGAGGCATTTGAATGTGCCAGCAGCTGGCTCGGTGCTGGCCTCGGTGGGGACATTTGCAGGCTTTGAGGTGCAGTCTGTGCAGAGGCTGAGAGGGGCCCCAGCAGCTCCTGGGATGGACGATGACATTCCTGAAGTTTTTTGAACTTAGGCTGTTTTGTGTCATTGTCTCAGAGTTTTGCAACGGCAGAGAACCAGCGGAGGAAGGGAAAGTGTGGGAACACGAGCAACAATGGTTGTCTGAACTCTCCCAAAAGGCCCGGAGGCAAATTCTATTAATTAAAAGAAATAGGGAGCTCCGTGGGCCTGTACTTCCCTGGGAGTTTCAGTGTGTGGGGCAGACGCTTTGGTGCAGGGCTGCTCTTTGCAGGGCTGCTCTGGGGTTGGCCGTGGGCCAGGACTGCTTTGCTTTCCCTGTGCTGGCTCCCAGGCCTCGGCTCCGGGCTCGGTGCTGTGTCCTGCCCTCTGCTTGGTCCCATGGGTTGGAGGGATGGTGGGTCTGTGTCCTACACAGGACTGTGTCCTGTAGGGCTGTGTCCTCCAGGGCTGTGTCCCACTCAGGTGCTGTGTCCTACACGGGTGCTGTGCCCGACACAGGGCTGTGTCCTACAGGGGTTGTGTCCTACAGGGGTTGTGTCCTACAGAGGGGCTGTTGCCCTNNCAACACAGAGCTGTGTCCTCCAGGGCTGTGTCCTCCAGGGCTGTGTCCGTAGGGCGGTGTCCTCCAGGGCTGTGTCCTCCAGAGGGGCTGTGTCCTCCAGAGGGGCTGTGTCCTCCAGGGCTGTGTCCCACTCAGGTGCTCTGCCCTACACAGGGTTGTGCCCTACAGGGTTGTTGTGTCCTACACAGGTGCTCTGCCCCACCAGCTTTTCTGCAGCCCTGCCAGAGCCCCGTGCCCTTTGAGATGGAGATTTCCAGCTGGTTCCTCCAGGCTCCTGAAGGGCGGGGAATCCTCTGCCATATCTCTTTTCCTGGTAGCTATGGGCTTATCTCAGGTGGCCGTGGGTCACGGGATGAGGCTCTCACAGACCCGCAGCAGCAGTGGGGTGGAGGTGGCTGTGTGGGGTGGAGGTGGCTGTGTGGGGTGGAGGTGGCCGTGTGGCTGCCCTGGGATCTGGGAACTCTGTTCTTCCTCTGCTGGGAGCTCACCTGAGCCTCACTCTGTGATCAGGGTGCCCTCAGCTATCCTGCCCTCTCCGCTCCCCTCCTGTGCCTCCTCCTGGCACCAGAAGTTCCAGAGAAGGTATTTTTATAGCCTACATTGTCAACGTGCTCCTAAAATTTGGCTGTCCCTTTGCTGCCATATGTCCCTGGCAACTTGCTGACGCTGAAGCAAGCCCCCCTGACAGCCAGCACAGAAGCTGTCAATCACGGCCACATCCATCCAGTCACTTGACAGGCCCCGTGGACCACCTGCTCATGGGAATGACTTCTTTCCCTCATCCCCCAAAAGCTGTCCCCGATCAAACACCTGCTCTTTCCTGGATCCCTAACTCCTGGCACATTTCCATGCTCTTCCTTCCATCACCTAGAAAGAAAATCAAAATCCAAGGACTACCTGTCAGGGGTAATAATGGGCATGAAGGGGATAAGCTTAAGCAACGTGTGGTTCTTATTGATCTTCTTGGCATGACTTGTGTGAGCGTTGAGCTTCTCGTTCTGAAGTCACTTCCCGCTCCTGTCTGGAATTAGATTTTAAATTTGGTGGCATCCTGTGTGTTTGTGAGCTCCCGAAGTTTGCACAAGGATCTGGCTGTTCTTCACAGTCTCGAAGAGTCGCTGCAAAGAACCGTAGAGCTTTTGATGTAAAAAGACCGTGAAAATGGGAAATGTTTCTGCAAGAAGCTGTTGTTGCAATTGATATTTCAATTACCACTGAATTTGTTGTTTGTGTTTGGCTTGAATTTCAGGGCCTGAGTCTTTGGTTTCACTCAGATCAAAGATTAGCTGCCTCTGTCTCTGAAGAGAGAAGAGCTTTGTTTCAGGGGTGGCTTCAGAGAGGAAGTTTCACTTGGGTGGCAAGAGCTGGTCCAACAACTCTATTTTTAGGCTGAGAAAAAAATTAAACAGAAACCAGAAATAGCCAGATATCGAGCAGATTTGCTACACTGCAAGGGTAAAATACCTACTGCTGAAAATGTAACAAGAACACACCTGTAAATTACAGGGGCCACCAAAGACTTGTCCCTTGTCCCTTGTCCCCATGTCTTCTTCAGCTGGTGTGGAAATTGTCTTTTTTCTCACCTTCTCCTATTGCTTGAACACAGGAGCTGGTAGAAAATGGCTCTTTTTTTGGCTGTGTAAGGTTCCTGCCAGTTTAGTGAAGCAAACTGGCTCATGGAGGGGTCAGAGTGGCTGGAGGGACGCGGTGGGGACATGGAGCTGGAGAGGGCAGCAGGACTGTCCATTCCGGCTGGATTTGCTCACGCATCAGCTGCCACATCTAGAAAACCTCTTCTGATGCAAGAAATAGTGGCCTTTTGGCCAAAAGATCCCAAATCCCACCTGGATCTAGTCCACAGAGCAGCACCTGGCTTAATCTGACCCAGTACAGCAATTGCAGATTTTTCTTCACGGGCACGAGCCCCTCGCTCTGATTATCAGAACGGGAGTTGGGTTGCAAGTGTTGAGCAGGGGAAACAGGGAAGTTGCACTTCAGAAATACCTACAGCCTCCTTAAAAAGGATTGAAAAAACCTTTACTGAGATGTCTTTCTTTATTTGAGTAGCCATCTTTATTTACCAAGTGTCAACAGTAGAAAATCAAATCTATCAAAGAGCTCTTCCTGTATACTTGGCTTTTCACGATTACCAATAATCTTCATTCTGTCTGCTCATTAATTTGCCTTTTCCACTCCCATCCAGACAGGACCTTCTGGTTCCTTTTTCAGGCATCAAGTTCTGCTGCAGCCGTTGGTTTTCCGACTTTCTGTCGGGGGTGACTTAAGACTTTCTGGGAAGAAGTGCAAATTATTGAAGATTTTTAGATATTTCAACTTGCCTTTAAAGTCTGATGTGGAAACAGTATTTTGATTTACTGACAAGCTGGAAAATGTCTGATGCAATTTTGGAGGTCTTAAATCTTTAGTTTCTAATTACGATTGCTTTTTAAACTTTTTTTGGCTATAATATATATTCCTTGGCATTATTTAAAATTGTTTTCCTAATCAGAGGTCAGATGGAAACGAAATGATGTTATCAGAAGCAGCTACAGCATAACTGAGTAACAAATGTGCAGGTTTAGAAGGAACATTAATTTGATTAATTCTTGAAAACAAAAAGTAGAGGAGAAAGTGTAACATTGATTAGATGGGTTTAAGGAGAAAATTAAAGACTTTAATTATAACTAGATTTAAATTATAGCTAGAATTAAAGGGCATGAGCATTAATGGTTGCTTTGAGAAAAGGTGCCTCCTTTCTTCTTCCCAATTGTATTTTTTGAGCATTTTATAATAAAACAATAAAAGCTCTCTAGCACATTTTGTTCCAGTTTTTAAAGGTCACCACATTTACACTTTAAGTAAATCAAGATGCAGGGAATGACGCACCCTGGCCAAATATTTTCACCAGTAGAAAAAGGCATTAAAAAAAATCTACTTTTTTAATCTCTTATTTTAATAATGATTTTTTGTTAATGATGCAAGGTTGGAAAGCCTCAGCAGTGCCTCAAAGATCTGTCGTTTCCTTCTGCTCCCTTATGCTTTCCCATGTGATGCTTCCATTTCTCCGTGCTTTGGTGTGGTGAGCCCACGGTCCCAATATCCCACATTTCAATGGGAATGTCTGCAGTGCTCCTGCCTCATCTCCTTAGCCTGGGGCTGGGCAGCCACCCGGCTCCTTGGCAAAGCCTTCAGGATCTGCTGGAGCCACCCTGGGCCGTGGCACATTAGCCATGGTTGGTCATGAGCCCTCTCCAGAGTGGGGAATGAGCCTTTGAGGGGTGGGAAAAGCAGCTCTGCCTGACCTCGGTGCCCAACTGAAAGTTTTTAACAGGAAGGACAGCACTAAAGAGGCTCAGTGGGAACCTTCTCACTCTCCACAGCTCCCTGAAGGGAGGTTGTATCCAGGTGGGGGTCGGGCTCTGCTCCCGAGGAACAAGCGACAGGACAAGAGGAAAATGGCCTCAGGTTATTCCAGAGAGGGTTTAGGTTGGATATTCAGGGAAATTTCTTCATGGAAAGGGCTGTCCAGCCCTGGCACAGCTGCCCAGGACAGAGGTGGAGTCCCTACCCCTGGAGGGATTTCAAAGCAGTGTGGATGCAGCACTTGGGGACGTGGGGCAGTGGTGGCCTTGGCAGTGCTGGGAATGGTTGGACTGGGTGATCTTCAAGGTGTTTCCTGACCTAAATACATCCAGGATTCCATGCTGGAATGTATCAAGGTGGCCTCACTTAACTCACTCGAGAGGCTTTCCTGCCATCCAGTCCTTGTGCATCACCAGATTTTCCTGCCCTGGTAAAATTCCTGCTTTGCCATTTACTTTGGTGAGGCCACAGTTTTGTCCTGGTTTCTCTTGTTTTTATCTTTCCTGACCTACTTTTCCTGCTGCAGACCCAGTACATACGAAGGCGAGCAGAGTTAGGATTCAGTTCTGACTCAAGCAGCCAGAATGAGAAAAAAAAAATTAGCTGTAAAAGATCAGGCTGCCAAATCTTTGTTGTTTAGTAATGCGTGACTTGGAAAGAATCCAGACCTGGAGTAAGTTTGCACGGCTCCTATTAAAAAAAAAACCCTCAACACCAACCCTCTGCTTCTTTCCTTCTAGTCTGATTTCATCTGGAAATTACCAAGATGCCATAAATATGAGAACCTCCAGCCCCAAATTTCAGAGGCACTGCTGGGAGCAGAGCTGCTCTGAAGGGAAACTCGATCCTCCAGCAGCAGAAAGGGGTTTGGGTTTATATTTAGTGCCTCGCATACTTGCTCAGTGATTAGAGCCTTTCCCATTTTCTGGCATGGGGGAAATGGTATGTTAAGACAGGATATAATCCTTTCACACTCCGCAGGCAATGTCACAGTGTGATGTTGGCACCGTGTTAGGCTTCCTTAACCCCACAACATGTTGCATATTCCCTCTTGGCAGTGTTTTCCAGGCTCCAGGCAGTAACCCAGGAGTAATCTTATTACCTATATCCAACTGGATCTCCGTGGAACGGGGTGCTGAGCGAAACGCAGTTGCAGTCGTTTGAGATTCAATTAAAAGCTGTTGGTTCAGTCGTTCCTGGGAGTCTTGGAGCAGATTTCTTCAGCCTCCTCTTGGAACTGACACTTTCATTGAGAATTTTCTGAAATAACAAACATAAACTGCTGGTGTTCCTTCGGCGCTCGAATTGCATCTGAAATGCGGTTTGCAACGTGTTTTGTGGGCAAAAGGGAGCAGTATCTTTATTTATCCATACAGTTCACGCTGCTCGGAATCCTTACTTCTCCCAAACCGGTCAAAAGGGTTTTATTTTGGAGAAAAGATGCAGCTTGCACAGGTATTTCCTTACTAGATCTCTGCAAGTTCATCTCCCTTCCCTCCTGCCCAGCACAGCTGGAATCAAACCTTAACATCATTCGGTCGGAAGAGACCTCCAAGATGACTTCAAGTCCAAACTTTGACCGAGAGGTTTTCAACCTTGCCTCAGAAACAAAAATAAATAAAAAATTCCTGAAAAACCAGAGCAACGACAACAACAGTGATAACATGAAGTAATAGAGGTAATTTTTTTACCAAAGAGATGTTTATTCTCTTGCACCTTTCCGTTCAAAATATTTATTCGTAACAGAGAAAAAACCAAGAGGAGTTGGATGTAAATGTCGTGGCTGGTGGACCTTGGTGCTGTTATTAGCATTGCACAGGGCTAATTTTAAGAGGAAAAAAAAATCTCTTTATATTTATATACATGTTTTTTGCCAAATTCTGTGGGGGACAAAGTCAAATCTCTTCTCACCAGCATTTCACAGTACTTAGGTGCACTCATCCCTTCAAACAATTCCATTAAACTCATCTTGAAACAATTTTTTTGCTGCCCAAAACCATCCCAGGCCACTTTTTTTCTCCCTCTGCTATTTGTAATGAATCAGTAAATGAAAGGAACTGGTCAAACCTCGTGACTCACCAAGATTTTTAGATATTTGCCAGTGTATTTTGCAAGATTTCTGCTGCTCTAATTAACCACAGAAAAGCAAAGTGCAACTGCTTGAGCCACAGGGGGCGAATTTCAGTGACATATCTGTTAAAGAATGGTAGAAAAAAAGACAAAAGGCATTTCTGGACTTTTGGCTCCCTTTGGGCTTTCCTGTTGATGTCAATCCCGGCATGGAAAGCTGTAAATCACATCCCAGCTTTTTTTTTGTGTGCTCCTCAACCACATTCCTGCCACCAGCGTGCCGCTCACGTCAACAAATAATAGCTCAGATTAATTAAAACGGCTAATTGCATTTGAAATGATGATTTATTTGTGTGTGAAAACGTGTGCTTTACAGTAATCCTGAGGTTTGAAGGTTTGCTGTTGGGTTTTTTTGCCCCCAGCCTGGTGTGGGTCCTACAGGGTGCATGGTTTTAATGCTCTGATAGGGAGTTTCCTGTGGGAATGGAACATAAATGTGGTGTTTCCCCAGCGAGATGAGAGGAGATTTCAGGTTTTACGCAGCCCTGGGAGAGGCACTTAGAGGGTTTTTCCAGTTAAATGATTCTGTGGTTCTGCTCATAGGTGTTGCACACACATAATCAAATGCAGCTTGAAAATTAACAGCACACAAACTTGCAAGTGGAGTCGGTGAGATGGTTTGCCCTGCTTGTTTCCATCATTTGAATGAGTAACTTCGTGTTCCTCCTCTGAATCATGAATATCAACAAAACTCCGTCCCCTGGGCACCCAGGGATCAATTATTTCCATGGAGAGATCTTTTTTCTAGACTTCCTGACCCCAAATAAGCTGCTGTTTAGGAGTGTGTGTATTTTCACTGTTAGTGGGACGGCAGATCCCAAGTGCAGAACCCGAATTTATAAAGTTTGGGGGCTGAATTTCTGAGGGTGAGGTGAAAATTAGCTCCTTGTCACACAGGTCAGTCAGTCCATTTCGCTATTCAGCCATTGGATTCTCCCTTCTTTGCCAACAATTCAAGTTTTTCTAGGCCAAATTTATCCTTTGAGGTTGGGGCAAATGCTGGAGGGTCTGATAGGCACAGGGAAGTTCTATAAAATATAAATACAGAGCTACCAGTGGTGTAACAGGCAGAATAATCTCCATCCTCATAAAATATGAAGCAGCGACTCCAGGAGAGTTCATTCCTGTATCAAACCAGGGACATTTTCCCTTCCCACTTCCAAGTTTACTTTGGTGAAGTTTCAATGTTTCGGGCGTGCTGAATTTTAGGAAACCTGTGTTTCCAGCGGGCCTGGCTGGAGCTCTGGGCTTTGATGAGCAAACACCTCCAGGCTTGTTTGGAAAAGCCTCGGTGGTGACCACAGACACCTCACTGGTGCTGGCATTTGTCTGCGTGGGACCAGAGCCAGCCTTGATGTGAGCAGGATTTATGCAACGTCTTGGAAGGGAGAGGTTGGTTTATTTTATCCAAAAAACCAGAGCGTGCAAGGGAGGGGGAGAGCCCAAAGCACAACTGCAGAGCTCAGCCAGGCTGGAGAACAGATTTGTTCCCCCTTGGAGATGCAGTTTGGAATAAAGCGCTCCCCGGGCTCCCTCACTTGTTTGCCAGATGTGGTTTTCCTGTGTTTCAGAGCACTAATTGTGTCCCAGCTGGGGTGTTTGATGGCTGGGCCTGTACCTGTAGCACAACAATTAAAGATTCCCTGGTGCCTCTGGAGAGAGGGGAGGGACGGGGAGGTGGGAGGAGAGCGCTGGCCCCGGGGAAACGGCAGGACCTGTTATCCCTCACAAACCACGGTGCCTCCTGAGCATTAATACCTGCAAAACAGATGTTGTAAACACCCTGCCCAGACTCCCAGCACATGTTTCCCTGCTCCAAAGGCCCCTCTTAATACTGCTGCCATTGCTAATCTAAATCTGTTATGGGGAGAAGGATTATTGCCCTACGCTGGTGGGAGCGGGGGGAGAATTCCCATCGAGCATCCCGGGCTTAGTGTTTGTGTTCATTCAGGAAACCTGCTGGTTTGTCTGTTTGGATTCTGCAGAGAGCAGTTAAATGATGGTTTAGGAAGGTGGGGCCTCCTGGGCACGTGGTAAAGGAGCAGATACAGGGTTTTACCCCAGGAGTTCGTGCATGGGAGTCGAAGGAGCTGCCCTTTTCCTGGAGAACGTTCAAAGTGTGTTTTATTCCCACTGACTCTCCCAGCTCTAAGCCCATCCCATTGCCTGGTTTTGGTTTAAGCTGATAAATCCAGGCGTGTGGCCAGTGCTCATCAGCTACTGGAGCTCCTGTCCTGGTGTGTGGAGTCCTGAACCAGGAATTTCCTGAGAGCTGCCACACATCAAACCAAAGAGTTATATAATTCATTGTAGAGGCAAAAATAACAGGGACAGGGGCTGATTCCAGGTGTTCTCCGAGCCACCAGCAGTGCCCAGAGAGGCCTGGTGATAAAATGATGCACTGCAGAAAAGCTCCCTTTTGTATTGAGAGAATTGTTCTGAAAACTCACAGGTTGGGCCTGTGTGAGTCTCTAGAGAATGTGAAACCTAAATTTATTTTTAAGGGAAAAAAAAAAAAACAAACAACAAGAAAGACCTGAAGCATGAATTTGTGTGCAGTGGTTAAGAACTGTGTGCTTTAGTAGCTATCAGAAGAGACCCAGAGAGGGTTTTGTAGCAGGATGTTTTATGCAGGATTGCTTGGGCTTGGAACTACTGTTGAACAGCCAGATCCATGCACACCATCCCGGAGCTCCCTAAAACCTGGGACAGTGCTGGAAACAGAGGAGCAAAGTTAGTAGAGAATTAAAGATGGTGATTTATACGGGAGGTGAAAAATTATCCCTTGAACGCCTCACCTTGGAAAAACCCCACCAATTTCTGCTCCCTCACGCTGCCTGGAAGTTTTAATCCATTTTTAAAACGAGGGAGCTCAAGGCTGCCGTGCTCTGGCCCGTGTTGCATTATTGAAGAGGAGACGTTGGGTCATTACTAATGCAGAGAAGCACCTGGACCTTTGCTCCTCGGTTAAACACGCAGATCCTGGGGAGGAGATTATGGCAGGATAAAGTACAGTATTTTTCAGACCTAAGTGAGCTCAGGTTGAAAAACTGCGTTGAAAATCCCCTAAAAATGTGAAAGCCACTTCTTGCACATGCCAAGTTTTAAGTGGTAGCATTAGGTTTGTCAGGTTAACCTTGGTCAAGGGAAGGTCCTTTGGAGCAACGTGTGGGGCAGAGGAAGGAGGGAAATTCTGCGGGGCCTGTGGGCTCGTGCTTTTCCCTAAAACTCTCCTGGTTCTTGGAAGCAGGGTCAGGAGTCGCTCCTCCAGCTGCTCTGAGCACAGTTCCAGGCAGTGCTTGCTGACAGGGACTTATTGGCCACAGCTGGCCCTGGACTCAGCGAGGAGAAATGTGAAATACCCACAAGAAGCAGGGCCCAGGCAGCAGGGAACGGAGCGGTCCCGGGGCTGCTGCAGCAGAAATAGGCCCCAGTTTTTGGGCTCTGCTTCTCCCTGCATCCAAACCCCACTCAGACCCCCCGGAAAAGTGAGGATGTAGAATCTGAGGATGACTAAGGTTGGAAAAGCCCTCTCGGATCGAGTCCAGTGTTCCCCAAGGCCACCTCTAACCCACGTCCCCACGGCTTTTAAATCCGCCCAGGGATGGGGCATTGCTGTCAAGGGGTAACAAAAGTTTTCCTTTCCCAGGGAAAATATCTCCTGCTCACAGCAATGCTCGGGGCCTTGAACCAGCAGGAAAATCCAGGTGACTGAGGACATTTTGCTGCAAAATTCCAGGATTTTCCTGAGGAATGTGTGTACACTGTAATTAGTGCCAGCACATCCCACTGCTCCGGCACTGGGGCCGTCGTCTCGGAGCAGTTACAACTCCGAGACATTCCCAGACAAATGGAAACAGAGTGTGCTCACTCAGATGGATAAAAAAACCCTCTGGTAATGACAGACAAACTGTGGAACAGGACAGGAATGTCATGCATGATCAGGTATTTCAGCTCGAGCATTCCGTGCTTTTTTTTTTTATTTTCCCTTCAAGTCTTTGGGGAAGGTGGGTTCAGCAGCTCAAGAAAGGAGATGCCAGAGTTTCTGACAAGTTAATTAAGCTTTCACTTCTGAGTATTATATGTACAGTGAAGAAAAGAAACTTAATTGTCTTTGCAGTGCCTGACAAACCCCAAGAAAAATGCCTGCATATTTTCTCAGTTTTGCCTCTATTTTTGATACTTATTCAGCATGAGCATTATACTTTCATGGCTTTAATTAAAAGCCAAGTTTTGGAAGCTTCTCAAATGGTAGTTTTGATACAGAGATGTGTGCATTTAAAGAAATATTTATGTGAAATCTAAAGCCTAAAAGGAACGAGAGAGGCTTGAAAATGGATCAGCTGCCTCCCTTTATATCTTTTGTCCACCTCCCTCCCACCTCCTGGTGTTTCAGGTAACTCCTGAAGAGGAGGGAATGCTGCTTTGGCCTCTTCCAGGGATTTGTGATCTTTGAGTCCTCATACAAACAGGACAAGCAGTTCTGCCTTCTCTGAGCCCCAAATTTCTCAAAGTATTTCTGTTTTAATTATTCCATGCAGCACAGAAGAAAATTTTAGGTTTGTAGGTATCTTCATAAACAATTCCTGGAGCATATATACGACAGGAGAAGAGGAAACAGCCTTAATCTGGGCCAGGGGAGGTTTGGATTGGATATTAGGGAAAATTTATCAATGGAAAGAACTGTCCAGCCCTGGCACAGCTGCCCAGGGCAGTGGTGGAGTCCCCATCCCTGAAAAATATTTAAAAAATATGGGTATGTGGCACTTGGGGACATGGGTCAGTGGTGGCCTTGGCAGTGCTGGGGAATGGTTGGACTCCACAATCTAAAGGGCTTTTCCAACCTTAATGATTCCATGATCTATAATTCTGTATTTCTTTTTAATCTGCAGCCATTCTGCCCTTTGCTGTGAGAGTTGTTAAAACATAGCTGCTGTAAAATCGAGAGTGCCACAGAGAACATGAGTAATGAATGATTATTCACTATTTCATGATAATTCAATAATGAAAGAATTGAAATGATAAGGGAGCGGGAGAAAAAGAAATAAAAGAGCTGCTTATTCAAAGAATCCTGGAATATCCCGAGTTGGAAGGGCCCTGCAAGGATCCAGCTCCTGGATCTTAGGAGGGCGTAGGAAGTCAGGAGTTCCCTGAAGGGTCACACAGAACTGGAGGCACACTTTTATTTGTGGCAGCCGAATCTAAGAGGATGCAATTATTGAATTGATGAACTGTCGGTGCTTAGCACAGGCCATTCTCCATGAAGGTGATTCTGCAGGGAAGCTGTGAAGCTGTGTAAATGTAGAAATACCTACCTGCTGCCTGGAGGTGTTCACTGGAGAAGGGGAAGGGAGTGAGCTCTGCTTTTCCACGCTGAATCAAGACCCCTTCCTAACTCCTAGTGAGGTTTTCCTCGGACAGTTTTTCCTGGAAGCCCATTTTCAAGCTGGTGCATTAAATGGTATGTCAATCCCTGACTCAAAACTTACTGGAAATCCAGTTATCAACCTTAGGAGAGAGATAGAGATCTGAGGCGTGATGAGCAGGTTTGGCTGAGCACAGAAATATCAGAGGCTGATTTAAGGGAGTGTTTGTGTGTGTGTGTGAGTGAGCAGAGCTGCTCCAGGCAGGAGGAAGAGTTGACTGTTTATTTATTTAATTACTCAGTTCTGCCAAGGCCTAGAAATCAGATTTTTAAACTGGAAATTGAATCCTAGAATAAGCTTCTTTTTATTTTTAAAATTTTTT
>VZRQ01004387.1:6610-25917 GCA_013397975.1 Machaerirhynchus nigripectus | reverse complement strand
AAAATCCCAAGTTTTGTCTCTTTACATTGTCAGTGGGAAAAGAAAGAAGAGGTGGGGGGAGAAGTGTTCTGAAGGTTTATTCTGACTCTTATTATTTTTCTTTTAATTCTGTTAATAAAGCTTTCTTTATATTCTTTAAAGTTTTAGACCTGCTTTGCTTTCTCCTAATCCTTATCTCACAGAAGGAAAATAAGTAATGGATGTGAACTAAACCACTACAAACTGTACACGAAACAGATTGCAATTATCTTTATGAAGTTATCTCTAATTACTTGTACAGAGAGAATATTTTCTTATAAAATTGTAGGTAAGCTGCACCCTTCATGACTATAGCCACAGACAGGGAATGTCCTCCTCCAGGTTAGAGCTAGGACTCTAGAGATAAACTGTGCAGTCATTATGGCCTTGAGACAGTAACTTCCTTATAGTACAGGCCCCAATTCAGAGAGGGTATCTACCATTTATGCTCCTATGTCTAACACCTTCCTATTTACTAGATCTCTCTGATGTCTATAAACAAAACAATAGGAAATACTAGGAACAAGCACTCATGTTAACATTAGAATTACTGAATTCAACTTCAAAGTTCCAATGAATTTCTTTTCCTGGATATTTCCTATTCATCCACCCTGGATCAGACAGCCTATTCAACTGACGACTTGTCTGTCTCCAGGGAAAAGATGTATGGAAGCAAGGAACAAAATTAACACTAACAACAAATGTTTTAGAATAATTTGCAGTGTCCAACCTCAGTTTTAACTGAAATCCAGTCCAGGTCAGATTCTTTCTCTACTTTAACCTGAAACTATACTATTATTCAAAAGATGCACTAAAATCCAGCTGAAGCACTTAAAAGACAGTTAAAGTGAACTTAGTTTCTAAATGAGACTCGTTCAAAGGAGTATTAGATTCATTTCATGGAAAGAGTGCTCTGAGCAGGTCCTCAAAGAAATTCAGCCAGAATTTTCCCATTAAGCTTTAGCAATGACATTATATAAAATCCATATAAACAGAACCAAAGAATTTTCCAAGAAAAAAACCTTTGAATTCATACAAATATTACAGTCATTTACATACTTAGTGAGACAGATAAGATATTGCAATTATTTTGGAAGCAGGCATAAATATGATGGCATAAGAAAGTGATTATTACAAAATACATTTGTCAGACAATTCTGCTCTCACTGTAGAGGTTTTGAAATACCAACCTCTAACAAAACATAGCTTATGGAGTCACAGATTTTTAAAGAACAAGTTAATACTGAAGCCTGAAATCCTACATTTAAAAACCTGTAAATGTTGCTGTCTACAAATTATTAATCTATGTCAGAATTTACCTGAAATTTCTCAAGCTCCTCTTGCTGGTTGGTAGTCTTGCAAGGGAAGTGAAAATTTCTTCTAGTATTAACTGTCTATGTTTTTCATACCTGGAGAACACCTATTTAATATAACAGAATTGTTAAACTATTTATTGTTACATAAAATATCACTTGTTAAATAGATTTTTAAAAATTATATATAGAAACATACTCTTTACATGACATTTAAATAAATTATATTTAATGCATACCTTGTTTTTAATGCATTGCTTTGTTTTTTCAAAGCATTTCTTTATAAAATACATAAAACCTTTTTCAAATATAGCTTTTAAAAAATCTTCAAATAGTATAAATATTTAATAGCTCTTAAAAATACCATGTGTTTTAAATTTTTCTGCCAATAGTACAATACACTGAAAGTCAAACAGTGTATGGCTAAGTTACCAGATTCCAGTATAGAGCAAAAGTCTTTGGTAGCATACATTAAACATGAACACATGTATAGTTTTAGAGCACATTTGAGGAAACTAAGCTTTGATGTTTGCCTGACATTAAATTTTAATTCAGTGTATGGGATCAGGATTGTAGAGTTTGCCTCTCCCTTTGTTCAGGCAGAATTACTTTTATAAATACTGGAGTACATAATCCTTACAAAGACGAAAAACTTTCACTTGAACAAACACATCTGTGTTGCACTGCAGTTTTCCTGAAAAAATATTTTATCTGCCCCATGAATTTTTCTCGTAGCCACCTCTTCTGAGGAAAAGGATTTATTCTATTATATAGTTCTCTTATATATTATATAGAACTATCCTACTAGTTCTATGGCTTATACCATTGCATAAACTCTAATCTTAACCAAGGAGATAAGAAAAACCACATTAAGATTTCTTAAGACAAGAAAGAACAGGTAAGAGGAAGGGATTTGTATTTACACTTTAAACAACATAACCAAAATTAAGTAAATTCCTTGGCTTAAGTAGGCTATTTCTTCCTATAGAGTACTCTGCAAATGGGAGGAGCTCAAGTAGCTTTAATACTATTCCTAGATTACGATACCAAACTGTAAAAACATGCAAGAATAAAATTAGTTCTAAGCTCCAATTCTCTACCAGCAAAAATGCAGCCTATGTAAATGTCCTAATAACTCTCAGTACATGAAACTGAAAATTAAAAATTACTTACTGCAGTCACTAATTTGATGGCACATAGCTGTAGTTCACTGACATTTTCTACAAAGAAAGGTGTTATTCCCATAGATGATATCTATCAACAGAAAGAAGTTATTGTAAGTATATTTGACTACCAAACTGATATTTCTGCATTTTCACAAGTAGATTATTCATTCATCAGGTAAGGTATTCGACAACATGTATACATATGATTTACAAATAAAGTTATTAAAAGATATTTTAATACAATCATATTCAACTTTTCTTAAGTGTACAATAAAAGCCATTAAAGAGGTCAACATTACTACAGAACAAACTAGTCACTGCTGTTAATAATTCAAAAGTTTGTACTGGTTTCATATTTCATGTCATTGAGACAATTACACTTTACACTCTCTGGAAAAAGAAAAAAATTCTCAGACAAAAATTTTTCTGATAAAACTTACTTGAAGAATAGTTGTATCAGTGAGAAGCTGTATCTCTAGCAATTCTGACAAACTGCTGACAATGTCACAAACTTTGTTATATAACATCACTATGACTCTTTGCTTGTGAGTGGAACACTTGGCACGTTTTGCTTTTGAACTTAAAACACCACCTAGAAAATAAAAAATATCTCTAATTTTTTCAGTATTTCACATCAGATATTAGAAAGATGATCATCTTCCTCAAAAAATGTCTCCAAAACAAGCCCATGACTACAGCTTTGTAAATGAAATTTCTTACAAAAGAAAAACTATTTAGTAAAATCAGCTGGAAAGCAAGAATTTCATATTTTTATAATTGCTTTGAATTCTGGATCCAAGATTCTTAAAACCATTCTTGAATACCCGCACCTCAAGATATGCATATGACAACAAAATGCAAAACATTTAGCATACTAACCACCATGAGGATCCACTCTATACACAGGATCATACTGAGGATAGAGAGTGTTTTGCAAATGAAATTTTGTGTACTGAATAACTCTTTCTATTACGTCCTCAATATATACAGCTTTAGGCATATTTGGTGAAGTCATAATATTGATAGCAGTAAGACAAGCATCAGCAGATTTTGTCACTCTTTCCATAATAAGATCTCGCCATAATCTCTCCTCATCTTCAGTGTCATTGTTCTGTAACAGGTGATAGAAAACAAGATAGTGTGAACAAAAAGTTAAATTTTTTTCCTTACCAAGTAAAAGATAACATTATTTTAATATACTTACATGCACACACATTAAAAATGCAGTATTTCCTTTATGATACAAAAATAGTTTGGTTTAGAAATCAACAAATGTTTGTTTTACTAGCAAAAGGTAGTAACCCTAAGTTATAGGTCTTCAATATCTCACTGTGTTCTGGTAAAACACAAAGAAGCTTTCTGTGTATCATTGGGGAGCACTATGAAGGAAGACTGTCACATTCTCTACTTAAGAATGATGTACCTTAATCAAAATCGAAACTCATTCATCTAGTGTTTTCTTCAGTGGCCTATACATACCAGTTGCTGCTTTGATAAGTCTAATTTTTGCCACTAGAGAGAATTCTTACACAAAAAGACTGTTAAGTCACACAAAACTCATGAGAATACAACTTTTTCCAGAGACCAACTCATCTATATCAATGGGTTTAAAACATGTCTTATCAAATATGATCATATAAGGACTCAGTGATCCTTGGGGGTCCCTTCCAACTCAGCATATTCTGTGATTCTGTGATTTAGATTTAACACAGGGTATGGAATCTCTGTATTTCTGTGTTTGCACAAGTCATAAAAGCAAACATATATGAGGTTAATTATGACCACGCAGCACTACTGAAATATTGCAATAATGTTATTAATAGCAAAACCAGGTGAAAATTTTAATAACTTCTCTGGTACAGAGAAAAATAATCTTTCCTGCCTGTATAAAAGCACAGGCTGTTATATTTCTTCCACTGTGGAAGGTGTGCTTTATGGACATGTAGAAAAGTAGAAAAAAATGCCCAATTATGCAAGCTACACCAGTTACCATGAATATTTCAGGATGAAACGATAATATTTAAAATTAGGTCAAAAGATAACCTAATTGCTCCCAATACATGTTTACTATAGTAAAACATACTGAAATAATATAAAAAATAGACTTTTGCTTCAAATCTTAAAATTTGGCAATCTTTTAAGCACATACATATAAAATCAGGAATTCCTTTCACAGACACAGTATTTGAAACTATTACTATATGGGACTCAAGTGAAGAAAACCCTATTCTACACAATGGTGTGAAACAAAGTAATTTGAAAACTCACATGGTTAAGTAATGTGGAAAGCTTTGATCCATCTTGAATATTCTTCTCCAAAATATTCAGGACTTTTACTGTTTTATCTGTTGAGAGCTAAAACAAGAAACAAAACATATCAAACAACTGTAGGAACATAAAGGCTTCCAAATTGTGGAAAAAATGTCCACTCTATTGGATCTTGATTTGTCTGGTTTCTGACATAGCATGATTTATAATGCTGATAATAGAATTAAACTAGTGAAAATATGTTCTAAGACTGCAAACTTCATTTTCAACCAGCAAAATACATAGAAATGAATTTAAAATTGCATAACTGTAATTAATGTTGTATAGTTATATGCTTTTGCGTTTGCTTCTAGAAACAGAAATTTACCAAATCCGAGTATCAATCCCAAATTCTGACTATATAGATATTTATTAAGACAAAATCCAAGTTCTATGGACAAGCAGAAATAAAATTCCCTGATACTTGAGTTCTAATAAAAAGGAAGTGTATTCTCAATAACTGTATTAATTTTAAAAAACTAGCATGTTGAAAAATGTAACTCAAATTCACTTGCTGATGTTCTACAGAATTGTGATTAAATAATCTGTAGAATATGCTAAACTCCAGGAGAATCAGTTTCATTCATCCAGATACTATTTGTGCTCACCTTTAGAAACAACAAAATTCTGATTTTATGCATACATGTAAGTATGTATGTGAAAAAAAACAGGAAAAAGAGGTTAAGGGTGAGAACTACCAGGAAACAGAAACACTCAGGCTAATATCATGCTACAAAGGAAAGTAGAGAGAACAAAGAAAGCCATGAAGAACATCTAAATCTCAGATTAAAGAAAACCCTTCAGAGTGACTTGTATAAGTGGTTTCACAGACACTTCATAAGCATAATAAATGGTCATGAGGAGGTAGAGTAAGAATTTAATACAAGACTGCCCAAAGCCAAGAGTTCTAGGAAGATAAGGAAAGCAAGAATATTGTTTCTAAAGGTGTGATACCAACAGTTTGTGTCAACAGAAAGTTCCCTTGAACAGAAGTTGGGAAGAGTATGGCAAAGAAATCACAATATGCAGTCTACAAAAAATTAATCTTATTATCAGTTTGAGCATTAAATCTTTTAATTTTGAAAGAACTCTTTGGAGAGAGGAAGGTAGTGGGCAACTCAGTGATGCTGGATGGCCATCATGTATTTACATTGCACTAATGGCATATATCAACAAGGGTGGATTTTTTGACTTTGCCAGCAGGTTCTGTTTTACTGTGGTTGCTCAACAGTAGCTATAAGGAGAAAATTATGTGCTTTTGTGAAAGTAGATTAATTATTAGATTTTACAGTTCAGGCATGTGTTACCTATTGGCATATAGTGCTCTGAGTCAGCCCTAACACAGAGGACCATTTAACAAAAATGTCTTGGCTTCAGAGACAGTAACAGTTAAGATGCAACTTTTTAAGCACTTCAGCAGAAGCAGAACTGTTCACAGTATTTGTCACAGGTACACCTGAAGAGGGTGGAATATTAGAGGGGGCACAAGTTTCTGTATGTTTAACAAAATTAAATGTTCAAAAAGAGTTAAATACTGTGAAGATGTACCTTGTCCATAATGCCCATTGCCTTGATTTTTGCAGATTCACTACCCAACTCACTAAGCTGATGTTTTCCCAGTAGCAATTCCTGTGGAATCTCATCATCATCACCTTAAAAGAAATTAATTAAAAATTAACAATCACATTTCTAATAAGACTTCAAGGAAACCAGTATTTTACAGTCAATATGAAAAAGCCAACTGAAGAAAAATAACTCATTTTCCAAATAGCTAGCATATAATAGTTCCATCTAATGAAGACTGATGATGACAACTTTTGGTGGTGTTAAAATGGCTACTTGTTAAATATGACTGAAGGTCATATATTAAAAATATTTTTAATCCAAGGTTGTAGACACCATAGCTGTAGTGATTTGCTTATGTTTCTCCCTTTGTTCAAGTTCTAAAAATTAACGAATGATCTGTTATCCATTTCAAAATAAAGTCATGTTGGTCAATTTGGACTACTTCATGAGACACTTATGCTAAACTGGCTTAGTTTCTACTGAAATGGATAAGGAGCATACAGTGATTCAGTGGCTCATCCATAAGAGAATAAGCACTCTGCTGCTGAATTGAATAATCAATCTCTGTTGGGCCAAAAGCCACAACAGATGCAAAATTATGTTCCTCAGAAATTACTGGTGCATTTGGTGTGTATGTCCAGGTTTTGGTAGCGGGGGGACTACAGGGGTGGCTTCTGTGAGAAGCTGCTGGAAGCTTCCCCCATGTCTGGCAGAGCCAATGCCAGCCAGCTCCACAACAGACCTGCCACTGGCCAAGGCTGGGTCAATCAGAGATGGCAGCGATGCCTCAGGGATAACATAGTTAAGAAGAAGAAAAAGTTATTGTGCAGATGTAATTGGGGCCAGAGAAGAGTGGGGTGAGAATATGTGAGAGGAACAACTCTGCAGACACCAAGGTCAGTGCAGAAGGAGGGGGAGGAGGTGCTCCAGATGCCAGAGCTGAGATTCCCCTGCAGCCCATGGTGGAAGACCAGGGTGAGGCAGCTGTGCCCCTGCAGCCCAGGGAGGGCCACAAGGATGCAGAGATCCATCTGCAGCCTGTGTAGGAGCCCATGCCGGAGCAGGGGGATACCTGAGAGGAGGCTGTGACCCCGTGAGATGCCTGTGCTAGAGCAGGATCCTGGCAGGGACCTGCAGACCCATGGAGAGAGGAGCCCACACTGGAGCAGGTTTCCTGGTAGGACTTGTGACTCTGTGAGGGACACACGCTGGAGCAGGCTGCGCCTGAAACCGACCCCGTGTAAGAGTGACCCACATTGCAGCAGTTCATGGAGAACTATAGCCCTCGGGAAGGACCCATGTTGGAGAAGTTCATGAAGAACTGTCTCCCATGGGAGGGACCCCACGGTGGAGCAGGGGAAAGACTCTGACTCCTCTCCCAGAGCAGTGGCAGGAAAAATGAACAATGAACTGACCATAAACCCTATTCCTGTTTCCCTGTGCCACTGGGAGGGAGGAGGCAGAGTTGAGAAAGTGGGGGGAAGGTGTTTTTAAGGTCTTATTTTACTTCTCATTATTCTGCTCTGATTTTGTTAGTAATAAATTCAATTAATACCTCTAATTCAAGCCTGTTTTGCCCATGATGGTATTTGATGAGTGATCTCTCCTGGCCCTTATCTCAACCCATGAACCCTTTGTTAAATTTTCTCTCCCCTGTCCAGCTACGGAGGGGAGTGAGAGAGAGGCGTTGGTGGGTGCCTGGCATCCAGCCATCTTACGTTAGCATTCTTTACAAAGATATGTTTGACAGAAGATACCCTAATGATGTCCCAAAGAGGTATCCTTTCCACTCCAGGGGACTATTATTTGTCTCATTGTGATTTATGTCCCTTTTGGATTCTGCAGGGAGGAAGGAGGATATTCTTCCTGTAGTAGCAAATGAAATTGGAACAATAAAGGCCTCCACTAAAGGTAGAAGCCATATAAATGCAGTATACTGCAGTGTGTTTCACAGACAATTAAATCACAAAGAAGGAAGTTTGAAAATACTGAGATGCAAATTCCTTTCTCGTGTTTTTAATTGGGGGAAGCATTTTGAAAATTTCTGACATATTACCAAAAGCTGTAAAATCCATGTCTTCTAAGTTTTCCAAAATATTCTCTATTGAAGCAGCAAATCTTTTGAAAGTAGAAGAATCCATCATTTCTGGTGAAAAAGAAAGATATATATAATTATTTATATACAAACCAGAAAATACAAACTATAGAAAATAAATATTCTAAAATTACCTTCAGGTGTTAGTTTAGGTTCATAAGCTTTCCTCTTCTTTTGTTTTTCTTTTTTCTTCATTTTTCTAGCTACTAATTAAGAGAATAAAGGATTGTTTACACTTTTTATGCTTATATTCAATATTGCATGTAAAGATGTTTATTTTAAAATGTTTAACGTATGCTTTAAAAATGCACTAGTATTATGGAAGAAATTATTTTTTTAAAACAATCAGTTACCCTCACTGAGGCTAGGAAGAGGAGAATAATCATCCATCTCAGAGTCATTGGGACTGCGATTACGATAACGGCCACTACCAGAAGTCCTCCTTCCTTCATGACAATAACCACTTCTCCTATGGTCACCAGAACTTCTTCTATCATGTTCTTCATACTCCCAAGCTTCATCTCTATCCTTTTTATGTCTTTTACGAGAAGCTAGAAATAAAATGCATTTTCATTATAAGGACAAAAATTCTACTTTTAATAGCTCAAAATTATACATTTGCAAGTTAAGCACTATCATATAGATGTTCTGTAAAACAAGCAAACACTCTAAAACTATCATATAAAAATCTTTTATGGCATTATTCTAACAATTTATTTTGAATTACATGAAAAAAGTACCTAAAACTGGGAAAGATGAGCAAACATTTAAAAATAAAAATTTACAGGGCATTTGTCATTTTAAACAAAGTCAGGAAAGTAGAACAAATCAAAATAAGTTGCATCCTTTCATAAGAGAACACTAAGGTTGTCTAAATTCTGACTGTTATTGGGTGTCCATGTTCCAATTCAGTGATTGCTTTGCCCATCTAACACAGTGAGTTCCAGTGAGACTTGGCAACCTAGTTACTTAAAGATATTCTGTTTTGCCAAGACAACTAAAATTTTGTCTTGATATATATTGCAGGAGATTTAGTGTAAAGGAGAAAGCTGGAGTCACAATCCTGGGCCAGGCAGCAAGTATATACCACAGAAGGTTATTAAAATCAGTTTTCAGTCAGGACCAAAAAGTCTTGCACAACTGAATGTTGAAAACCTGGGATAAATGTTCTATATAAAACCAGAAACTTGGTGGAAATAAAGTGTGTATGTAGAGGAGAAAGGAGAATTCTTTGTTTTCAGATATAGTCCTGAAGGGGAAAGAGTGCTAAGATGTAATAGAAAAAGGATATGGAGAAAGGAGGTAACTTCATCCATGAAATCAACCAACTCTCCATTATCTAAGGTAACAGGAAAGCAGAGATTTCTAATGCAGACTATGCTATGAAGATCAAAATGGCTCCAAAACATTACATTCTAGACTAGAAGAGTTTATTATTCATGCGAACTTGCATATAACAGCCCTGACATCTCTGTGTCTCTACCAAAACCTCCTGAAGTTTAGAGAGGTATGACTGTATAGAGAGTTGTTTGAGCAAAATGGCTCCAAGCATTCAGACAGAAGTGGAACAGAATTGACAAGTTCTTTCCACAACCCCAGTTTATAGAGAAGAACAGGAAACATACCAGGATATAGTCAATAGTCAGCCCAGGCTCAGAACTAATGAAACCAGTACTGAGTGAGAGGTGATACTAATGCTCTGCACTGCACCCTAGAGGGCTTCCACTTTTGAAAACTTCAGCACAGAGGTGGTTCAAGTGTTTAAGGTAATAACAGTTCATGTTTTTGAAGCTGTTCTGCTTATGGATCAGACTTGCTTCTGGAGGCAGTACAATCATGTTCACAAGGCCTGAGCTGCTAACACAATTTTAAAATGGTTGAGAGTTAACTGCAACTGAAGAAACAAAGAGCTGTCTGGGATAAATGAAGTGAGCATTTTAGAGAAGAAAAGTAGGGGGTTTATGGGAAAAGACTACACATTTCAACTGATTCTTTTCCCCCATGAGGCAGTATTTTGTGGAGGTAGATGAAATCTGTCTCCACAGTTTACAAATCATCAGTATCAATTTATGCTCTGTAGGACAAATTCTGACCCCAGCTACATCTCCATGAGAAAAGTAACTTCCAATCTTGCTTTCCACAATAAATTTAAACTGATCCGTTTATCAATGCTGCACAACAAAATAGAATGTGTTACAGTTGTGCTGCCTCTGCAAGGCAAATAACATGAACATGAGAACAGCTATTCAGAATCAGCCATTGCTCTACAAAGTTTATTTTGAAGCAGAAAAAATGACTAAAATATAAGTACTAATAATATTTCAAGAGTTACTATTAATTTTATACATAAAGACTACTCAGAATATAAACATCAAATTTCCTTCTAAATTCTGCCAAACATTTATGCAATAACACATTTATCACTCATTGAATGAGATTTAATCAATTTTTAATTCTCATAATTTAATTTAATGAAATGCCCTTTCTTCATGAGATACTCAAAGAAATTTATCTTCTTCTATAACAATAACTTTCATATTTTTAAAGTTCAATTTTGGACAACCAAAAGACTTCTGAAATACATATTTGTAACACTACAAATCTATTCAGTCCATATGTCACAGATCTTTCATTCTCTTGATCATTTTGTCTTGTTTTACCTGAATTCAGTTTTACAGTATCCTTTTGAGAAATATTATAATTTATTTTTAACCCAGATGTCCTCAATGAATTGTTTGGAAAGATGGCCAGATCTCTTGAGTAGATAAAATGAACATAGAATCCCTTAAAGCATACCATGAAAGTTTTCCATAATTTACTTTACTCCACATATAAGAATTTCAACAGCCACTGGGGCTTATATGTATTACTTACATTCAAAAGCTTCTTCACTGTCATTGTCTTCATCAGAACTGATTTCAGCATATTTTGGTTTCTCATTAACTGTGCTACGTTTGCGCTTGTTCATTTTCACACGTTCACAAAGTGGCATGGTGGATTCAATTTCTGCCAGGAGATCAGGAGGTAATTCCTTTAACACTGACTGATCTATGCTACCTATTAGTGAAGAGTAAGAAGAACAAATGTGAACCTGAAGATAATAATAAAGGCTCAACACTACAGTCCTTTCTCAGGAACTGCTTAAAGTATATCCACTAATAAATATTAGCGCAGTGAGATATACTTGGATGTATTTGACAGCCCTTTCTAAAGTTGCGTTTATTGTTCACACTGCAACTAGAAATTAACATAACACATTGCATACACATCTCCTTCAATAAAATATTTTGTTAGGCATATAAACAAATTAAAATTGGTGAATTTCCTTTGTAAAAAGACATTCTTGCTCTATTTCCACAAAATTTAGTCTTATTTTGGTTCATTCTCTGAATTCAACAGGTTTTCTAACAGTGTATGTAATTTAAGGATTCATTATGCCTAATTAACAGTTCTGTTTATTCTCATTCAAATTATTTAATGTACACGAGACTGTAATCTTCCTACTTCCAGCAGTTAGAGACACTCTATGGCAGAATCTGTGGGGTCTTATCCCTAAATACAGACAAAATCATTGACATTTCAATCTCTGTTTCAGATTTTTTTCTTACCTCTTATTAGTAGTTTTTTAATGCAACCCAAATTTTTGCTTGATTTTGTTACAAAGCATAGTTGAAATATTTCCATTTAATATAGAAAAACAGCAAGCCGAAACACATCGGGTTTCTTTTCCACAGAGGTAAATACTTAGATATCATCACATGATTCTCAGCACATTTTGAAACTATGATTATGCCCATATAGTCAGTATAAAGGAATTTACAGTCAAAATATTTTACAAGTGACACAAGGAAACCAAATTAATTCAAAAGTATTTCTTGGGGGTTTGTTTGATGTCTTATCTTTATTTATCAAAGAACCTATTGCACAGATTTCAAGATTATTGGACTAAACTGTTAACCTTTTTCCAACAACAGAACAAATGCCTTTGTCATAAGTGCCTCTCTTTCCTTCCCAAGAAATAGAGAGAAAATCACCTGCCAATTGCTACACACACACACACACAAATTCTCCAAGAAATCATCTTCTGGATGATAATTCACTTTTTAATTACATAAATTTTATCATTAACATAACTTTCTAAAATTTATTTCCATTTTTAGACAAATATTCCATCTTCTAATCCAAGTTTAGTCCACCCCCCCCTTTTAACAACTTTAACTGGAATTAGAAGAGCCTGAATAAGAGAAAAGAGTTTCCAGCAATAAAATGTTTTTAGTCTCATATATTACTGGTTTCACATATCTCTACAATCAAACTAATGATCAGAACATTATTTTTCTATAATTCTCAAGTATATTCATCAAGTCATCCCTTTTAAGTGCATTTTACAAAGGATTTAACTTAAAATATTGGGGTTTTCAAACTGAGGTAGGAAAAGTTACCTGAGGATAGCAAAAGTTCTTCCTGCTTCCCCCATGCTGTAGTCAGTCTTATTTATTTGCTTTAAATTTCTGTCCTTTGATAGTCACCACCTGACAAAGTTCTAAAATTTGCAATATTGTTTTTAAAAATGCTAGAAAACATTTCACAGTGTCGTTTACCATGGTGCTTTGAAATGATTAGTCTCTGTGGACTGGGCACTAGATTTAAGGTAGGCAGAAATATGACAGCATGGACAGATCAGTTCTTCTGTGCGTATCAGCAGCTGACTGGATGCCAGCCAGATCTAATCTGGATGCTGCGTAGCCATGTCTGAGCAGTGGTATCCCTACATTAATACTCTTTGCATGCCTATGCGATGTCTGAAGAGAGTTAGCATATATTCAGCCCCAGACTAGAGGAAAATTTACACATACATGTTCAAGATAATTTTCAGAGGTGAAATTGCTAGAGGGCCTCAGATCCTGAGTTATTTTAACATGTATTCTCCATGCACTGTTGGTAATTTCATTGAAATCAGGGGGACATTACACAAGAGCATAAAGCCTATAGGAAATCTGGCCAAATATACTGCAAAAACCAGCTGCAAGTAAAGGAACAAAAGTTGCGTTATGATTCATACAGATGCTTAAAAGCTAGATGGGCTAGATGTACTTACACTAGCAGGAGTATTTTTTTACAAATATATCTTTAAGCCTCTCCTAGTCTACAATGAAAAGTAAATTTAAAACCAGAATAATTAGTAAGACAGATTGCTTGGAAAAGAAGTAAGAAAAGGAAACATCAGTAATGGATTGTATACCAATCTTGGCAAGAGTTCCATAACCAAATTCTAATTCAATTCAATTTCAAATTCAGTTTTAAAACTATGCCTGAATGTTTCATGATGTAATTTTAAAATTGTGAACATTTTGAGGAACTGTTAGAACAGAATTCATTCATGCCATCGCAACCAAATCTTTGTTCCACTGTAAGGAATCACAATGCTGATAAACTCCACATTAGTGAAACTGAAGGATGAATCACAGAGTAGCTGTAAGAACAGTTCATATTGAAGAATCATGTACATGAACAACCACTTCTTCAGTGCTTTTCCAAACCTATGCAATGCTGTTCATGACTTATTAGTTGCTTGCTGAAGGAAAAACATATGCTTGGTTTTATTTGATTGCTATTATCAAAAGATTTCTTAGAGAAGATATTCTAGAATCTTCAGCTGTTCCTGAATGTCCACTGACCATCAAGATGCTTGTTGCTCACCAACCAATCCTTGACAAAATATAATACAGCTAAAAACCAGCCAGAGAAACTCAGCTAAAAATGAGGTCTATAAACCTCCTCCCATATTCTATTTTAATCTGGGAAGCTTTTCAAAGGGTTTTGCCATGTACAGTGAAAAGAGTTCTATAAATATCTAGTGGATATAGTATTTCCCTTCTTCATGTATGGCTTAAAAAAAGAATGGCAAGGCACAGATCTAATTCAAAGTTCAGCATTGCTTTTTGCTCCTAACTTGATGGATGGTTTCAAGTTTGTACAACAGTCTTTAGGTAATATTTATGCAAATCTAATCTTTAGAATGATCCAAAATCACTTTGCCTTGAAGTCAAATAGATCTCCCTGATTCAGGCAGATGCATCCATCACCAGAATGCCTTCAAGAGCGGTTGAACATAAAAAAAAAACTCCACCAAAAAACATAACATTATTTTGGACATTTTTTAGATCCATTCAATATGGAAAGCACAGCTATATTTTGACACAACAATTAGTGTGTTCATATTAGTTTCACCTGGCTTGATATGGTAACTTCAAACAAGCAGCTATGGAAAAGGAGATGATGCTCACTGATGCTTAGGTCAACTTTCCAGGATCAGAGAGGCTGTTCCTGCCATAAAATCAAAACCAAATCTTCTCAGCAATGATTTATTTTGCTTTTCAAACTATGGAAAGCAGATGTATGGTTTACATTTTGCTGTAATTTCCTATTAACTGACAAGTCATCAAGATTCAAAAATATTTATAAACCTAAACTCCAATTCGCTACTTCCATAAGAGATGGTTAGTACAGTGGAAACAATCCATATCAGTTTGCTTATATGATTACTTTGAAATAACCATGACATCAAAATTTCCTGTTTGCACATTCACCTATTGCAACAAATGAACAAGTGCTTGAAGAAAAACTGCCCCTGAAGTTCATTTAAAAACTAAGATTATGTTAATGAAGTCTTGCATAAATTAGCTTCCCATAAATACTCTTTTCTATTTCTGTGTGCTAATACTTTGTAATAAGCAAAGCTGCAGTTAATGCAGTTTCATATTTGTAATCCATAAATACCTCATATTTTAAAGTGCAAATTTTTCCACATATCAAGGCATTATAGAAAAGAACACGCAAGGGGTTTAAGAAGGAACAATGACACTTGTTTGGGGTGGGGATATGAATCGTAACTTTGTATTTCTCAGTGTTTGGAAATTTAAGTTTAGCCACTCCCCACATTCTGGAACTTCAATACTAATGAATTGCCACACATCTTCATTTTGACATTAAAAATAAAAAATTACATATTACAGCTCAATTTTGCCCTCCCCTCACTCCTTTTTAGTCACAGAAGACTAACTGCTTACTGAACTCTTCTTATTTTGCCAATGACTAGTATATCCAGTCTTGCTGTTATTCCCCAGATACCAAGCTCGCCTTACATGCCCTCTCTGAGCATTTGATAAGAGGATGTTCCAGTGGTTTTAGGTCTACCTCCCTTATGGATGACTAGCTTACTGTCTAACTCTTTCAAATCATTTTGGGTCACCCCTATAACTACACTGATAAAATGTCCTGTGTCAGACATATATACAGGAAGGAAAGCAGCTTCTTTCTGGATTAGCTTAACCAACCTTCAAACTGCTAAATCAAATAAAATCTACTCTTGCTCCATAACAAGAGTGCCGCCTTCTTGCTGTTGGATAGCCATATCATTGTAACTACAACAGCACAGACTCACAGCTTGATTTTATTACAACCACTCGTGCAAATAAGGTTCTATTTTAGATTAAGAACTAAAAGAAAAAAGAGGGGATAAAAGTACTTCCCTGCTTTATAAAGATGTTTGGAAAATAAACACCTTTTAAAAATAGTTAAGTACTGTTACAGTATAGCACTCGGGCACTACAGTGCAAAGGGCCACATGACTGCCTGTGACTGATGAATAGCTTACTGGTTATGATGCCTTGAAGTGGCTACCTGGAAACAGAGGCTAGACAAGTTCAAGAGAATAAAAGTAGGTATTTATTTGAAGGGCCTTCAAAGGTACACCTTGGGCAGTCAAAAGCCTCCACCCAAGATGGACCCTGGGTCACAGGTTTTTCACACTTTTATAAGTTTGGTCCATTTGCATATCAGGGGTAATTCTCCAATTATAATTTCAGGTAATGATGTAATTACCCCAAGTTTGCTCGCCCTTTAGAGGCTTTAGTTTACATATTTTGCGGCCTGGGACAATAAGGTGTCCTTGAGTTCAGGCCCAGAGAGGGTTTGTTATGTCTAACTAGCATGAGAGAACAGTAGCTAACAGGCTGTATGAAGTTTCAGTTACATACAGGATTTGAAAAATATAAAAGTTAAGACCTAAGGCATGAGTTAAAGCTGAAAATTTTCAACTATCCTTTAGTGTGCAAATTTAATTACATCCTTTCCATTGTGGTCTCCCTTAAAATGCTCCATTACATCTTTACATCTCAGTCCATGGTGATCTGAGTCCCCTGCTCACCAGCATCACACTACTCCAAATAATTCTGTTTTAAGACCAGAAGGGGAAACACAGGGAAAACACTATCCTTTTATCAAAATGGAATTTAAGGCATGAGGAAAGTACATCTGCTCATAAAACAGAAGTTACACTTTTATCTCAATACCATATCATCAGCTGAAACACACCATCAAGATGAATACTGATGAAAATAATCTGAGTAGTCATGCATTTACTTTTCTCTTTCCCATTCTCTGCCATAAGGTTTGTGGAAGGTGTGGAAGGTATGGCAGGAGCATACCGTGGCAGGAGGGAGAGAAGTATTGTTCGGAAGTATGTCCTATATCATTCCATAGAACCTGCTTGAACACATCTTTCAAAATAATTTTTCCTCATCTACCCTAATACTGGCACAAAGGGAAAGCTCTAAGTCTCGAGATAAGCAAAAGGAGAGGTTCAAGCTCTCTGGTTATATTCCAGTCCTTAGCTCTGACTTTGAGAAATGGGACACAGTCAGGTTGGTGAGTCAGAGAAGAATCTGGACACAGAAACGGAATAATTCCATGATGTAGTAGGTGTCATCATTACCCATGGCTAAGCACCACAGATTCAAAAAGGATTTTTCAATTGCACAAGTACTCTTAGAAGAAAGAAATTTTTGACAGAGGGAAGAGATTTCCAAAGAGCACCCTGAAGGATCCAAACAAAGATCAAGGAACATACCCAATACATATTCTCCAAAGATGCCAAGAAGCATGAGAACTCACAGTGATATCAGTGATTTCCTCAAGCTATCTGATTTCTGCAGCAACTATAACCATGAGTTATTTTATTCCTTATTGCTATTCCCTGACTTCTCATCTTTATAAAACTTGATAAAAGAAGGCTGGAGTAGTTTTGCAAGATACTTCACAAAAAATATAGCAGTACTCAGAGTAAAATGGAGCAAGACCAACAATTGAAATAAATGCAGTGCTGCACAAAGAACCCCACTTTTATGAATCTACTATTAATGCCTGTAATCTGAAATTTATGACTGATGCATTTTCCTAATTGTGTATTCTGATTAATTTAAAAACTGAGCCATGGGGCCTCACTTAAGAAAAAAGATCTTCATTAAATATAATCAAATCAAACCTCAATTTTTCTTCTCATCAAACTCCTATATAATCAATATAATACAACCAAGATCTTTGCAGAGAACAAGCAAAACAAATTCCATGATTTATATCTGTTTTATGACTATAAGCACATCAAAATAATCTGCTTTTACCTTGCTCTATCATGGAAAGATTCTCATCCTTTATCACTGAAAATATCACACGAGGGTACTCTTATTTTACTTCTTCAAAGTAACTTAATTACATTAACAACAAGAACAAAAAATTGCTGATATTTTAGCTTTTAATATAAAATACTACAGGAAATACTCAAAAGATAATTAAACAATAAGCATATTTAAGTAACCTTTATTCGATGCAAACAACAATTTGGTAATCTGAAGAATAAAAAAAGGTCTCATCTTTTTATTTTCTGTTCATTGGTAATATTACCATGAAGCAAAAATAAATTACAAATTTCAAGTACATAGTTTAAATTTTCCTACACAGAAACAGTCACTTAAAATGGTTGAAAATGTCAAGCAACAGAAAAGTTCATTTACCAGAAGCAAATGTGAGGGTTTCCCTTATTTGTATTTTGCCAAATTTACCCTTCGTCTAGAAGAAAATTCAAACCATAAATTTTGATCACATATCCCCGCACATATGCCAAGAAATAACATCCATATTTAGAAACTAACTTATGCACATGAACAAGTCAGCACTGCATATTGTAATATCAAACAAATTGCTGGCCCACATTTTTACATATTGCAATGCAGTGTTGCAAAAATAAATTATGCAAAATAGCTTCAGCTTTTCCCAAAAATAAGAGGAACCTGATCAATCATCCATACCCATGAACCAAAGGCAGTTTCAGACTTTCAATAAATTGCTCTGACAAATTAGGTAATAAATTTCTATCCCTTACATGTACCAAAATAATTTTTCAAAAGTGAACTAGTTAAACAATGCACTCCTAAATCTGCAAACAAAACAACATATTTCAGATGAACCAAAGAACAATGAAATTATTAGATTTAGTCAAGTTTACTGTTGCTGCTAAGAAGTAAATGTGCAAGAAGTAAATTTCACTCTTAGTATCAAGAGAAGACTTAAGAACAACTGTGAGAGCAAGAAATCAAAATATTTACCTTAGTGGCAAAGACAAAAATAGGAAATAACTCAAGCAGCTTCCAGGCAAAGCAGTGTGCTGAAATTGTCTCTTATTGTGCTGGTAACAGATCAACACAAGAAAGGACTCCAGTGTGCAACTGCTGAATTCCTGCTGTCTACCTGATATCAGTTTATCCAACATCTACTTCTGAAAAACTAACATCAAATACAAAGGCCCCAGAGAGTATGTACAATGCCCACACATCCGAGCAAGCTTTTTGGAATAGAAGAGATGCACCATACCTAAAAAAATCCCTGCAAGTAGGAACAATCCATGCTAGAAAACCAAGATCTTCCCAGACTACTGGATTTAACTGATGTTATTTTTATATATATCTATAAATAGATATATAAAAATATATATTTATGCTTCAAATA
>VZRQ01004385.1:295140-349651 GCA_013397975.1 Machaerirhynchus nigripectus | reverse complement strand
GGGAATGGAACGAACGCGAGGTAATAAAGCCCCTGCCGAAACAGCCGGCTCGGTTTACGGTTTCATCGCCGGGTGCGGTTTCCGCGTGAAGGCGCTGCAGTCGGCAATGTCGGATTGCTCAGAGTTTGTTTTCACACCAGAAAGTATCTGTCCTCCGCGTTTCTGCAGGAGTCAGTTAAAACCCTGGGAGGTGGCACTGGTCTGGTGAAACTTGAGTGCTGTAGAAAAAACATTAAGGAAAAAAAGGCCAGTTGGAGGCTGAAAGACAAGTAGGGTCAGTTGGAGCGCTTGATTCCAGAGAGAGTGTTTGGGAAAAGCTCATTGCTTATAAAGAAAAAATACACAGGTTTTATGGTGTAAAAGAACAATTTTCAATACCAGGGTACCAAAATACAACTCACGGACAAGTGGTTTCCCAAGTATTTGAGGTCTGTTGGCAATGATCGTGTTTTTCTTAAAAAAGTCAATAAAAGCCAGCCCCTGGTTTATTTTGGCTGTACCCTTCTATTTCCACGGACAAAGAGTGTACGGACACGAACTGCTGGAACCTGTGACGAAGTTGTCATTTACACTGTACCCCCAGGCAGGGCTCTGCTGTCGTGCTAGGAACACACACCATCAATGACATGTTTGTCACTTCCTTTTCTTGTCAGTCCTGACATATTTTTCCTTTTTTTCTAATCTTTATCAAGTGGTTTGTTTTCTTTACCCAAGGGGCTTTGGTACTTTGTGGAATACTAGAGAGAGGGAATCCATTACAATTCAGCTAGTGGCTGTGATCAATAAACCATGTGTTGGTTGATTTTATTCTGCCTACCAATTTTTTAATATAATTCACATGTTTATGTGGGTTTTTTGTCATATCCTTCTTCTTTCTTAATGGCAAATTAACAGCCATTCTTGCACAGTAAAAGAAAGCCACGCTTGCACAGTAAAGAAGAAATATGCTTTGTTGAAACAACAGGAAACGAAAATCTCTGAGAGTATTTCTGGTAGGGCTTTTGTTGCAATTTTCTCATCATCTCTCCAGCTCTGGTGCTGGTATCTGTAGTCTTGTAAAAAGGTGATAATCCTTTGGATTTACTTAGCTACACTTCAGAGTGCACCAAATCCAGCTTCCTAATCCAGTTCCCACAAGATGAGTTAGATGAGGCAAATGCTAAAGACAAACAAGATAATATGTGGAAGAGAAAAAGAAGCAGGGATGTAGTGTAGTTTGATAGAGAAATTACATTAAATCTGATACAGTGCATATTTAGCAATGAGCAGAAAGTCACGGTCCAGTGTTCTCTGCATTGTCCTCCCAACCCATGCAGGGAGGTGTCAGTGCAGCTAAGCCGTGACTGACACCTCTCGACTGACTGAAACCAGAGAGGTGTCAGTCATGGCTTACATGGCCTGGCATCTCCCTGGTTCACTGGACCTGGTGGCAAAGCTTACACACAACCCACAGCCCCCAACTCTCTAAGGCGGGATCACAGCTGCACAGGCTCCTGATGCTGGAGTGTAGCAAGTGCTGCCGTACCCTTCATGCTCTCTGAAGTCCTGATGCTCTGATTCAGTACAAAAAAAGTAGCACAGACCTGGCACTGTTAGTGCTGCTGTGTCTGCTTTTCTATGGGTATGAACACAGTATCAGGGTTCTCTCTTCTGTTTACCTCAAGAGACCTGCTGTGATCTTGGTTTAGGTGTCAGGAACTGACCAGGTTACACAGAATTGGGGGTTAAAGTCTACATGAGGAATAAAAAATAGCCAGCAGTCCGGTGTGGAATGTAGAAATTACTCTCCTTTTCAGAGATGACAAGATGGACAAGCAGGAGAAAGAAGTGTCTGTCATTCAGCAAGGACAGCAAAGGATCCTGAAAGCTGAACAGTGTTTCCATTGTTTTAACACAAGCTCTGCTTCTCTACTGAAAGATCCAAATGACAAGGACACTGAGGGTTTCTTTCTTTTCGCTGTTTGTTTCCCTAGTAACAAATACACAAGCTGCACTGTTAGATACCATCCATTTCTCTTTCTTTTTTTTTTTTTTTTTTTTTTTGAAGATAAAGATATGTCAAGGATGTATTCAGTGCTTTCAGTGGTAGCAGGTTAAGGCTGCTTGTACGAATGAACCTCTGATACAGCATGATGTACTTGAGAGCACTGCATGTAGTCAGTGGCTGAGACAGTGAAATAACTTAAAAAGCGTGGAAGAAAAATGCTTGCATCTCAGTGTCTGGATCATTACTTCATTTGCTTCTTCAGGATATGTTCAGTCTCAAAAGTTTGGAGACTTTAACCAAATTTTTAAAATCAATTGTTCTTAGAATTTCAAACTCGAGATTCAATGTGTTAGCTGAAAGAAAACCACTGAAAGAAGGAAAGACTAAATTTTTTAAAAACTAATTTAACTACTTTCCTATATGTTTGCCATAAATGCAAGCTTAGTAATGAGAAACAAAAAATCTGGTCTTATTTTCTCAGTTACTCAGGTTTGTAACACTGTGTTTCCCCAAGTTCTCCAAGGAAAAGAAAAAGGCATCTTTTTTCCTCGGGATATGGCAGCAACTGGTCTAAAGAGTGTAATGTAGAAATAACTGACAAAATTCATATCAAACTTCTGATTATGTAATATGAAAATACAACATTATGCATTAATTGTAAACTAGCTTGTTGCTAGGTCATAAATTATACTGGTATTTGTCACAGTGCATTTTAGTTACTTGTCTGGAACTGCCTGTGTAGGGAGGTGTTTCAGGTGAACAAATAAATTAGTATCCTTCCATTTGGGATGCTTTCTGAAATCAGTAGAAGTATTAAATTGTACCACTTATGCTGACATAAAACCTGCAAACCCCAAAAAGATGCAGTGAAGCTGCATCTTCAGTGGATCAGGGAATATCAAGCGATGTGATCAGCTGTCCTGAGACACTTTGATGTTTCAAGCTATCCTCAAGTGGAAAATAGGCAGATGAATTTGTTTGGGGGGCTATGAATCAAACAAATCTGTATCATGATTTTTATGTGAGGTAGACATCTGCTCATATACATAAAAATGGATGTGATGTGGAAAAAAGTCAGAAGCACCCAGAGCTCCAGATACCTAATTTGGAGAATATATGTTCTCTCTATTAAAGGGGTGAAATATACACCACTGGAGGGTGATTTGTCATCTGCAGAATCTGAATTGCTCTATTTATGCCCACCATCACTGTGGAAGATCTACTTTATCTCTTGTGTGACTTTTGAAATAGCAAAACCAGATGTTAATTAAACTTTTCTAATATTCAGACTGACAGATATACAAGTGTCCTACCTAGACACTAGAGCAGAGAAGTTCACCAGGGAATTAGCCAGCACACATGCCCTTCAAGCCTCAGCATGCTTTAGTAGCTAGGTTAAATGTTATTATTTTTCCCCCTGAATTTGCTTTTTTAATAATTTAATACTGACTTTCTGTAGAAAGTCTAGACCTTTCTCTACATGATAACAGTAAGAGTTGAGTTTTGTTTTATACTTCTTTTGGTCTTTAAACAAAAATATAAGGCCAACAAAAGAATCATTGTGCTATAAGCACGGTAATGAAAATGGTGATCATAAGAACAAGTGACAGCTGAATTTATTGTTGAAATTTGTTTTTTATACTAACCAAGCTGTGGAGAGATGAAGTTGTGTCTGCTTCTCCTGATGGCTTTGGTTGTTGGCTTTGCAGAAAGTCTGTCAAGAGACTCAAGAGCAGAACAGACAATTGCAGTGTGTAAATACATGTGTGTATCTCTAAAACTTACAACACTGTTTTTCTAATGGGAGACTTTGTAACTGTTCCTTTTGTGTTTACATCTGGCACAATCAACTACAACCTCTGGAACTGCAGGATTCACAGATGAGGACCCAAAGGTGAGCTAGAGTAGAAATGAAGTCCTAAAGGTGGGTGAAGTCCAAACACAAGAGTTTTGACTCCTCTAATATGCTTTAGACTGTTACAAAAGAAGATTTAGGACCAAAAAGCAGTACTAGGAATATACATTAAAAGCTCTTTCTATTTGTATTAAAACTGTAGATACAGGCAATGATATGAGCTGTACATTATATCTCTCAGTTCTAACTCTCAAATTCCACACCTTACTGTCTATGGGCAATCTGCCTCAGGTATCTGTTTACGGGAAATAAGCATAAGCATTTTATGTATCAAATACAGACTCGTTCTGATAGTTACATTGTGAAAGCATACTAGAGATGGAGAACTGGATGGAAATGGTGGGCAGTCTTTACACTTGTCTGCGACCTGTTTCAGAATTCAGTATTTGGATTTAATTTCTGATGACGGAAGTGCACTGGTATAAATGACTGAACTGGACAAAACCTGTCAGCAAACTAGAGCCCTACCCTGTTAGTTCTGTGAATTCCCCCTCATCTCTGAAAAAGAAGCAGTAGTTCTTTTAATCTATCTCAAGCTTCTTTGCAAGGGGTGATGTCTAGATCATCTCCAGAGACTGAAAAGACAGAACTGTTCTGAATCCCTCCCTGATAGTGGCTGTGTGATTCTGAATGCCGAGACCGCTGGAGGGTGTGCCTCCAGTGTGAAGCACTGAGATTGTAGAAAAGGATCAGACTGCACTTTACTAGGAGACTGGAAACGGCATCATCAGTTTTCCAGCTGTTCACTCCCGGTAAGTAAATTACACAGTACAGTGGAATATTTAGCATGCAAACAGGAGTGGCAGCACAGTAAACCAGCACTACAACACGTAGAAACTAATTGCACTTGATGAGTACCATAGCATTTAAATCACAAAATCAGCTGCTAGCAGGGATTGTCTGTATTTAGCAGGAGAGAAAAGCAGATGTGTTTTTCTGAGGCAAAAGGAAAAAGTAGTAGAATAAAGAGAACTACATAAGCTTTTCAGTGTATACATACATATTAAAAACTCCACCTTAGTGCAGAATTGTCATGTATTTCATGCAGCTGTCGACTCCTTGGCTGATTGTTGGCCAGCTGTTTCTTATCTGGGAAGTTAAACCTGTGTTTTGTGAGCCATAGAAAAGCAGAGATTAAATTTGTGTTGATACGTGTTTTGTAAAAACACATTCTGCATATGCTTGCCTATATATGCAAAACAGTTGGCTAGAGGCAGGGATTTAAGCTTTTTCTGTGTTGGGATTGTTCAGTTTCATTTTTTTTTCCTTTCTTCTAAGACATGTTTTCTAAGTAATGTGTTTCTCATCTTAAAACCTAGACTTATATTTCCATCTTAATTTTCTATTCTGGCCAGAGTAGGGCATCTAACACAAGGATATTCTGTCATTTAACAGATAAATAGAGGCAGGGGATTACTGTAATCATGTGGTACAACTCACTACGGGACAGAAGCTGTGTGACTGGTGATATTACTTGTCATTTAAACCAGAACATCCCTTAGGGAAACATCCTAGAACATCCTGTCTCTACAAATTGTTAATCCTTGTTCCAGTCATTAATTACTCTCATTGACGGATATATATATATATATCTTATTTCTCCCTTGAATGTGTTTAATTTTACCTTTCAGCTGCTGTTTCCTCCATCTGTGTAAGATGGAGGAGACAATAGGACTCACTATAGACATAAGAGCATCCTTTTAAGTAATAGCATTTTATAAAGCACAGTTTTCAAGTTCTAAGTTGTTTCTATATCTCTTCTCAGATTCTTTTCCAAGGTATCAAATGATTTCTTGAGCTGCGGATTCCAGCAGTGAGTTTTGTCCCTGTCAAGCATGGGACTGTCCTTTTCCTATTTAGACAGTCAGATAATCATATCTATCTGTTCAATTAATTGCCAATTCAACTGATTCTTCACTGGGATCCCCAAAGGCATTTCAGAATTGCTGTTCCCACTTCAAAACCAGGAATATCTTATTATAAGGGGTAAGCAAACCCAAAGTTAGCTAATTGATGGTAAAAACATTTTCAGCTGGTTAGTGCTTTCTCGTGAATCAGGCCAGACATACCATACAAATTAAAAGCTTGGCCGCATTCAGAAGGCACCTGTTACCAAGAATGACCAGCAGGTCACCTGGAGGTTTTCAGCGAAGGAGAACTTCATTTCATTTCAGAGGTGAATTACAGGGTTCCATAGCAAAGCAATACTCTAGGAAAAATTAAAACCAATTTTGATTAGGATTGACTTTCTGTGGTAGCCAGCCCATTGTTTACAGGGCAAAATGCAACAGGTCATCAAATTATTCTCTGGAACTATATGAAGACAGATATTATTAAAGAGCTGATTCTTTTTGCAATGTTGAGATAAATATACAAAGTAAACAGTAATGTTGGCCATGGAAATTTTCTGAGAGGGACAAAAATAAAAGCTTTTATTGTAATTAATATGAGTCTAGTGTAACTTTGAAACTGAGTGACAAGGAGACTAAAGAGAAGAACAGTAATAAGAAAAAAACATAGTTGTCCTGAGACTATGGGAGCACAGGGCTGAACACTGTAACTTGACACTTGACATGTATTCCTTTTAGTAACTTATCTAAAAAGTGTCTACAAAGATTGCTGGAAGGAGAACATACAAAGCAACCCCTGTCTTCCTATCCTTCACACTGGGGCTTTTAAATTCACTGTGGCAACTGCTAGAGCTGCCTCTGCTGATTTATTACTTGTATTGATACACCTGATTCTGTAAGATTAACTCAAACGCCCTATTTGCCACCCTGTAATTTTTCCCTCCTCTTAATCTTTCCTTCTTTTTTTTCCCTTAGGTCATTTAATTCCATAAACCCCTGGAGAATGCAACTGAGTCTAAAGACTAGTTTTATTTAGAGTCAAGAAAAAGCACCACTGATTTTTATTTTTTGTGATCGGATTACCTGTATATTTCATTTGTAGGCTGGAACAAGTTATGCATGAATTCTGTTCCCTAAATACTAGATATTGCTGATTTTTGTTTTCTCCGATGGATTTTTATTTTCTCCAAGGCTATCTCAGTAACTGAAAAGTGAACAATCCTATTAAAACTGCTGAAGAATTTGGAGACAAAACAGCCTAACACTTTGTTCCACGGGGAAGGTGTGCCTGGTACTGTACTAGCTCCACCTTGTGGCTGAACCTGCACTGATTTTGTAACAGGTTGACCCTTCTTGCCATCATTCTTGTATAAATACTGATAAACAAGTATGTGAACTTCCTTTATGATTACTAGGACAAATGGCTCAAATGTTTCTGGTAATAGAGAAATGGGGAGACAGAATTGAAGACATGATTAACCCAAGCAACCATTGCCCGTTTCCCAGTGTAGCACTATCAATCACAGTATTTGGTTACATCCTCCTGGTTACTGTCAGAGGAGCCTCAGCCAGGCAGAGGGAGAACAGGCAAATAACAGCACTTTTTGACTCCAACCTGCACTAATGTTGCTGTTCATTATTAACTTGGTGTGGCCAGTAAAGCAATTTGCCACTTACCTTCAAGAGCAGCCTCGAGTTTCTACCAGAATGTAAACCCAGGTCAGTGTTGTTTATTTTGGTAGCATTTTTTTTTCCTAAAACAAATATTTTTTCAAGTGGTTGTAATTAAACAATGCTAGGATTTGAACAGAAGACAAAAGCAGATACCTTTCAATTAACCTGTTCCTGCCATCCCTGAACTGTGTTCAGTAAGTGCCTCAATTTGACTGCTCAACAACCCAAACCATGATTTCAGCATAGGAAAGGACAAAACACACAGCAGGAATTACAGAAGGCTGCCAACACCCTGGCTCACTGACCACATGGCTCAGCTAGTGCCTGCTTCATATCCCAGTTATGTAAGTTAACATTTTGGTGTATAGCACAACTATGTATTTTCTTCAGACTGCAAAAAAGTAAATGGTTCACTTTTAGCACCTTCAGTGTTGGCAGCAGGAAGGCAGTGAGCTGCCAGGGCATGCTGGATGTTCTGTTCTGTTGTGTATCAGCTTGAGTGTTACTGGATAGAGCTTCTAACAGGCACAGTAGAAACGGCATTCAGCTCTAAAAATATTGCCACAGTTGCAAGATTGCAGAGATCAAGAGAATACAAATGATGTTTGCAGAAACTGGTAGAGGGTTGGTTACTGGGTATGAGGCGGGAATAAGGCTGGCTGCACCCATATTTTGGCAGTCTTAATATGAAAGACATATCCCCTGATCCATATGATGTGGAAACAAAGAAAGTGCCTGTTTCCAAGGAGTCACAGGCCCCACAAAATACGTAAGGCAAGAACAGTCTCTCTTGCTATGTCATACAGAGCATCCATGATATCCAAGTGTGCGTGACAAAGCAGCTTTACCTTATAATGTAGCTGCCAAGCTAGAAAACATTCCATATCTAGAATTCCATTTTATACCCCCTGCAGACATGCTCAGAAATCTGAAAATAAATACAGGTTTGCAAGACTGCCACGGTGAGTTAATAATGTCACAGCCTCACTCTCTCTGCTGTACATCATACCCATTTCATAAAGCAAATTCACTCAAAGCTGCACCACAGTTTTATGTGAAGAATTCCTTGCTAGATTTTGTACAAAGAAAAAAATCTTTGCATTAAGTGTGTCACTTGGTCAGGAGGCACTGTGCACACAGTACATACCTACCGTGCTCTGTACTGGGCCACACAGCTGCTGAACGCTCCCTCTGTTCTGGTCCGGTACTGACATGTCTGTCAGAATGTTTCCTGAGCCTGGCACACGGACTGGTGCAGCTCGTGGCCCAGGGAGGCAGCACAGGAGAGGAACAGGGTGGCCAGGCTGCTGCAACCACTGCATGATTAGTGTTTGAAATGACTGGAACAAGGGTGGGAGGAAGCTATAAAAGACTCTCTTGCCTCTGCTCGAGACAGCAGCATCCAGCATTACACATAAAAGTTACCAGGCATGTGTCATAGAATGTAAAAACAATTACTTAAAATAGAGACAGAGGTAATGCTGCTGCTTCACGTTCTGCAGTGTGCCAGGTAAGAAGGTTGTCTGGTAACAGAGGGGTGAAATGCAAATATTGCAATGCCATCTCAGCTGGTATCTAAGTTCTGGAGAGGCTGGCGCTCAAGTGGATCTTACCCACACCAGCTGGATGTTACAGTCTTCACCATCCTTCTCTGCATACATATATTCCAGAAAAGTAGTACCGATGCTGGTGTACCATGCAAAGGAACTGTCACAGGTGCCTTTGTCCTTTGCTCTTCTAAAACCCACTTTGCATCCTAGGTTTTGCTTTTGTACTCCCTGGTATCCTTGAGAAGACCCTGTTCAGCCAGAAATATCCACATTCCAGTATCTTTCTGGGGTATCCTAAACTTCTGGGTTCTAAAAAAAGTCACCTGAGATCTCTGCATGGCTCAGGGGGCACAGGACACAACCAAACCAGCTGCTCTGGCACAAGCACACAAGCACAAGTCAGCATAGCTCACATTTGATCAGAAAACTGATACCTGCACTCATGTGAGCTAAAGAATTACAGAGCAGAGCAAACAGCATAACTGTGTGAGCAGGGTGCAAAGCAGGGCATGGAAACCGTCAGAAAAGCTACTGGAACAGCAAAATCCCCTGAGCATCAGTATCCAGCAACTTCCTGCAAGACACTTCGCTGCTGCTACAAACAAGATTCTGCAATCTCTTGGCTGTTTTTACAAGAGAGAAATAAGTGTCGTCTAAGCTGGGAGTATAAAACACAGCAGCAGGCTAGTAAAGTCAATTTTCCGTGTTACAAGCTGTAATACTGTTCTCTCAGTTCTCTATTGAATTGCTCTTTTGATACTTCTGCCAGTAGGTATGGAATGGGTGGATGGTACGGAGACGAGAGGAACAGATTGTACAAAGTTTGACAATCATAACTAGCATAATCATAACCATTAATATTCATATTAAGAAAGTTCCCAATGCCTCAACTTGCTTCTGTGCTTCACTCCCTAGCACGGTGGTGTGCTTTATTCGTAGGTGGTTGGAATTGCTTGGACCCACACCAGAAACCGGGGGCAAAAAAGGAAGAATGATCACATCAGTCCCACACAACAAAATTTTCTTTAAATCCTCACTTCTGCTGCATTGACCAGTCACACTGTACACCCACTGTGAGACTCAGACTGCTTTAAAAAACCACAACTACACAAATAACCAAACCCAAAACAAAAGAACTCCCAAATCTACCACATAAAAATAGAAATTATTCACTTACAGTTTCAGGGGTGTGCTTGTGTTGTACCCTGTCACTAGGTTAGCCTTTGACAAACACTGGAGCTATAAATCTAGAAGACTTATATGGTATTTTTCTAGACAGTCTGGGTATTATTATGACAAATTCTGCTTTATAATGATCGCGGTTGACTGTCGTCAGCAAGGTTTTTATTTGCATAGCGCTGTTCATGGCAGCTTTCCCCCAGCAGATGGCACGAGCACAGCCCGAGATCATCCCGACAGCCCTGCAGGACCAGGCTAGGCAGGACACTGTACACCCACTGAGCTCTGAGCTACAGTTAGGCTTTCTCATTTCCTTCGAAAGCTTTTGTTCGGATTTTAACGGAGTCAAGGTTTCTACTGCAAGGCTGAATAAAAAGTGTCATTAGGTCATTTCTAGGGCCAGTTTTATCTCTGTTCTTTTTGCTTTCTGGAGACTAGATCACCATTGCTGAAAAGCTTGACCCGCAGACAAAATGAATAGCAAACATTACACAAAATGGGTTTTGATTTGTAGAAAATATGTGTAAAATCCAGTGCTTGAAACATGCAAGGTGGCACAAGAATGAAAGCTCAGCCCGGGCGCAGGAACAGCACAAACCCTGGTGGTGCCAGGAAGGGCATTCTGTGCAGCGAGGAGAGGCTCAGCCTTTGCATCTCTGCTGAAGGCAGCTGACGGCTCCGTACAAACGGGAATCACATCCTTTGCTGCCAATGTCTTCCAGCCAAAACAGAAAAAGGATGTGAGGGGTAGCCCCATTTACACCCTACGCCCAATGTGACCGAAATAGGGGTGAAAGTGATTAAAGGATAAATTCCATGCCTAAATCTCTGTCTTGATCACTGTATTTCTTAAAAACTGCAAAGTTTAGCAGTATAAGGCATTAGCAAGTATGAACTAAAGATCTACTTCTTGGCTCCCTTGAGCAGGTCCTCTTCAGCCCTGTGCAGCCCAGAGGTGTCCAGGTCACCACATCTGCACTGTCAGTGGGACTGGGCCAGGTGACCTTCAGAGGTTCCTTCCAACAGAATTTTTCTATGGTTTCCTTCAGGAGCTCGGCTACATTTGACAACAGCTACGTCTAATTGCACCGAATTACAGAAAGTTCTTGAGATGGACTGCCTGTTATCCAGGAGGGCCAGGCATTCATCTGACCCCAGCACAGCCTTTAAGTGTAAGAGGACTAAAGAGAACTGTAAAACAACAAGAAAATAACTGATTGCACAGGACAACAAATGGAAACAAAATCATAGCAAGATGATACCAGGCAGGACACCTCTGGCTGAGCCCATTACTTCCGGAGGGAGATTGGGCACCGCATGGATCCAGTTTTGGGGTCAGTTTAATAAAACTAACATGGCACTGGAAAAAGCACCCAGTAGTAATGCAGCAGCTACTAATTACCAAGCCCTGGAAGCTGACAGCCCGTGGTGTAGTCTCCAGCAGGGTATAGGAATTGTGCTTATAGGAAGAGAGCATGAGCTGGGTTTACAATCTCTATTTCCCTCAAGCTTTTCAGAAATTAGTTAGCTCTTAACTGCCTGAGTAGGTGCAAAGGGTATACAGGTGTATTTATTATCCCTAAACAGGCCAGACAAGGAGTTTGTAATTTTTACTAGTTTACCTGAAGATTATTTTATTCCAGGGCATGGAATGCTTTAGTCCCCCTGCTCCAAAATCTAGCACAGTTAGCAAGCAGGAGAAAGACAGATCACTGGAAGGCAATCACCATTCTTTTCACAGTGAAAATTAGTAGATGTTGAAGTGATTGATACGTTCAAGTAAAGCCAAAATATACACATGCAAAATTTCAGTAATTGAACACAAACATGTCATCATGAATCCATTCTTAGTGCAAGCGAATGCCAAGGCAATTCCTGAATATCCTGAAATGAGCACCTTAAGAGCTGAAATGGACTCTCCTGCTTAATTAATTGCTACCTTTATTTGATGAGGAGTGTGGCAATTTGCAGATAGAAATATTTATACAAGAAATGCCACAGGCTTCATTGTTGCTGCCCACCTCTCTACCCATCAAACCCACCTGGGTTATAATCACCACCTTCAGACAATTCATGTTGTGCACACAAATTTCATTCATTCAAGCACATTGATTTGGAGACATTTTTGTTTTCTAGTCCCTTTTTTTCCCCACAGAGGTTTAATTCAATAGCTATGACAGACATGGCATTTTATTCTGAAAAGGATTGTATTTGTATTTATTCTTTGAGCTAAGTGTTTCGTTTAATATGCTTGTTGTAAATAAACTCTGTTACCCCTTACGGTAAAAGGCCACAAGTTCCTGCTTTCACAAACTGATCCATGTTAAATGAAATTGTTTCCAGATAAACGTTTCCATGTGGTATTTGCATCTTAATTCACTTAAATACCTTTGAAAGACTCAAGGTCCCAAAGACAATATGTAACAGTTGCAGGGAAAGAGGATGAAGAATGAAGAATTACAGGCGCAGTTGAAAGTTGGGAAGCAGAAATATTGTCATCTCCAAAAAGTGAGTTTTTCCCTGCATACACGAAAGACAGCTGACTGGAGCCTCAGGTAGCTGGGAATTACAAGGTGCTTCTCTCTTCAGCACTGCAGAAAACTCAGCCATTTGAATGTTTCCTAAAAGTATTTCATATTCACTACCCAAAGAAAAGGCACGAAACCCCTTAAATTTTATCTACTGCACTGCCCAATGACAGCCTTCCACAACACATGGACACATACAAAGAGGGAAAATTGTTCTGAAGAGCTTCACACCTGGCTGCTCATTCCATCTCCTCAGGACTGATTTCTAGGAGAGAGAGGGAGCACTGGTCCTGAGCACATCTCCCCAGCTCCTGGCATTCCTGCCATCCCTCTGCTCCAGCCCAGCCACGCAGCCTCTGCTGCTCCGCTGCCAGCCTCGACACCCGCAGAGAGCGCAGCAAAGCAGCGCATCTGGATTTTTAACACAGCACTTTGTGTTCTCCACACAGGTCACACCTCTGCCACTCTTTTCTGCCCCTCTCTCATTTGGATAGGAAACACAGCACCATGCTCCAAGGACACAACGCCCCAGCAACAGCTTCCTCATCAGCCTCCAACTGTAAATAATCCTGTGTTCTGTACTTGCTATACAAATGGTTAGAGTTATTTACATAAAAATGTATTATTGCTCCACTGACAATCAGTCTGACAGAAGGGTTGATTTGCTGTCAGCTGGCAAATGATGTGGCAACATTCCTGCCTAGAAATAATTGCTGTCAATGCTAGAGTTGCCTGTAACTTGTTAATAGGACAAGTTTGCTGTGGAGGCTGGTCAGCAAAAGGTTTTTCATACAAGGCACAGGCACAGGCTTCATAATCTCCAAGTGATCCTCCAGGGAAGTGCAGTGAGGATTGACAGCTAAGGCAGTGTCACACGTGTACAGAGCAGCACCACAAATAACTTGACTGTGCGTTTACAGTAATTTTATTTACAAGTTACCACATGACACCTGTAGTACTACAGTTTTTATAACACCATTAGCAGTAAAATAAGTCACATCTAAGAAGAGTAGGAGGCAGCAGAGAAAAATGTGCACAGAGAATGCAGAAAAGCTATTTAACTATAACTGAAAGTAGGTATTTTTCTACAGACTCAGAAAGCAAGAAGGAATATATGTTGAGAAGAGCAAGCTCTTCAGCCCTCTTATTTCTACAGCACAAAATTTTTTGTACAGTGATAATTTAGTATAATGAGTACTACACTAGCAGTCAAATGCAAGTGATAGGGAGAAAACTGTCTTAGTACCTTGCCCTTTTGAGCACCCAGAAATGAAACCCAAAGCTTCCCTTTGAAGTGAGTTATCCAGGGCTGGTTTATTTGCAGAGCCAATAGTGAAGAATTGCTACTGGGGGGCAGGAGGGAGCAGAACTTATGACTAGAGAGTTCCCAAGCATTGCATATTGCCTGTGAGGTCTTATCTGGTCTTGAGTTAAGTAGTTGGTGAGCACAACCAGTTGCAGCATTCCACAAGTCTTTTTACAGTGCCACGCTCTAAAGCGGCGCACAGCTTAGCAGAATCCCAAAATCAAGCAGAGAAAAAAGCCCTTCTGCTCTCTTATAACCCTTGGCTCTAATGATGCTGGTGTTGAGCCTGGGCCTTTCTCAAGAGGAACAATGTGGAGGAGCAAATCTGGAGAAACACTCTAGACCTAGATATATTTTGACGACAAGCCTCAGAAGAAAATAAGCTTAATGCAGCATCAGGTGCGGCCCTTTTCTGTTTCAAAGTACAGCAGCAGCTTCCAGAAAGCAAACAAGTGTTATTCAGGGCCTGGTTTTCTGCCCAGACATCTTTAATAGCCTGGAGCGACTGTCAGTGCACACGACCCATGCTAGTGGCTGCAAAGACAATGAAAATACAAGCTGCACAGTAATAATTATTTCCACTACTAACTACACACAGGATATATTGCTTTTGGTACAATGCCATTTATTGTCACAAGAAGAAAACCAGTGATTAAATTGAGCACATGAATTATGCAGACCTTTGCCATGCTGGAACAACAGTGCATTTTACTTACAGAAATGTCACCAAGTCCGCTGTAAAAACAGCTTAACACAGTTCTTCCAAAATACCAAGCACACCCTCAAACCCAAGCTTATATTACATTTAGCTACAGCAGAATGATTAAGAAATGGTTTTGTTTTCAATCCCCTCTTTTGTCTGGAGTGCTGTGCTTATACCACATGAAGGCAAACACAGAATCAAAACACGGAGCCACAGTGACAGCAACAACACCCACTGAAATACTTCTGAGTGGGCAAACTGGCCTGCAAGTTTGTGTCCCCTCCTATGCAAACCTGCTCAGAAAGCCTGCAAAGGTATGTATGTGTACAAAAACTAAAAAAAGCTTTCTAAAAACACAGAATGCATTAAAAAGTCTAAAGTTTGAACTCTTGAGTCTGTGATGCCTCAACTGTAAGTTAGAATATCTGTGAGTTTTAACACTTCCAGGAACAAAGAAAGGTTTTTTAGTCCAAATTTCCTTTTCAGTACTAGCTATCAAAATGAAAGGTGACTTAGGCTTGACTAAAAACCCTTCCAGCTCTCTTGTGGTATCATCGGTTCAGTGAGTCTCAAGCCAAAATTCTAAATATTCAGCATTTTTGCATTTGCAGTTTTAAGGCAGAAAAAGATGTTCACAACAAGCCATTTAGTCTTGGATGTTACAAAAAACCCCTGAACAACAAACCAACAAAAACAAATAAACAAACAAACCCCCCTAGAAGGTGCATCTCAAGTCTTTTAGTAAAAGCAAATTTTAAAAAAATCTATTACATTCTCTTACAGCTTTGGGGTTTGGGTTTTTTTTTCCCCTAAAAAAGCCTGAATTTTCAGACATAGATCACACATCACAGAGAGACTAACATCTTCCATTATTTCTAAGTTGTGTGTTGCAAGGTAGAATAAAATATCCCTGCATTGCCAACACCCTGCCCTGGCTGGTGCCATCCCAGGACTGACCTGGGACTGGAGCTGCTCTGCGCTACCCTGGTTGTCTCCCCAGAGCCAGCGGCTGAACCAGGGCTCCAGGGTCAGCTGCCTGTACCCAGGCCCAGCTCTGTGAAGCACAACTGTGTCCTTGGCTCAGCTGTATGGGGGTGAAAAATGAAAGAAGCAAATAAAAGCTGAGCTGTGAGACTGTGGGAATCTACAAGCGTGCAAGGTAAGGAAAAGTAAGAACAAGGCAGTGAAGTCATCAAGTCAGAGCAGACAAGGGACTTTGGAGGAAGATCCCAACATGGCAAGTGAAAACCCCTGAGGAAGAGCAGTGTCACTGGAAGAGGAACTCAGAGAGATCAAAGGTCAGCCCAGTGCAAGCAGCAAGGGAAGGAGAGGGAGGAGCAGTACTGCAGGCAGCAGCCAACAGCTGAGTGCACACAAACTCACAGACTAGGAAGAGAAACTGAAGTATTTTTATTACTGTCTTTTTAGGTGAGAAAACACTGCAAAGCCAAGACCCTGTTAAGGTATTTCTTGCTCTTTTCAGGAAAATCAGGAATGGAAGACTTTAAGTCTCCTCTCTTCAGACTTCACATACAAACGTAAGCTACCTCTGTACTAAGCTAGAAGGCTCACACGTTTCTCTACCACACTAATTAATCAGCGGGAAAGAAAAGGAACTTCAGGAAAAATGGGCTCTGTGTGTGTGCATGTTGAGAGGAAAATCAAATGCAGCTTTAGGGAAGTTGCAAAGTTTTCAGTATTCACAAGATACATCAGTTTAACTAACAGGATCAATAATCTCCTGTTTATCACCAGAAAGCTCACAAATCCTATGGAAGAAAGACTTTTTGTAACAACTGGAACTTGTTTAGACTCAGTTTAAATGCAGAGGAAAGTAAATTGTCAATAGCAAGATGTACTGAAAAAAAGGGCAGAGTTCTGGAAAGCACGTGAAGGAAAGCTGTCAGTGTATTTATAAAGGGAATAGACAGAGGGGTTACAGAACAGTTCTCACATCCAACTCCCAAGATCAGGCTTCACACTAACGACGTGTGAGCGGGGCCACCTTTCTGACAGGGGATGTGAACACCTCTGACACCAGGCTGGTGTTTAGCAGACTCACCAAAGTTGCCTTTGGAAGCAAAGTTGAGGCTCTAGCACTCCTTCTGAAGCTACCTGGACTCGAGTGGTGAGAAGACACATCAGATCAAGGTAACGACCAACAGACACCGCGTATGTTGATGCGATGATGCCTTCAGTCTTCAACATGCCTCAAATGTTTTTATTTTTTAAGCTTTTCAGTGTTACATGTATCTAATTTAGTAGAAAGAATAACTGGAGATGAAATGTGCACAACACAGAATCATCTTTGGTCTGCGAAGTCCTGGGTCAGAGCTCTACACAGCTTGATGCCATCAGACCTACATTAGTATCTCTTCCAATAAACAGCGCTTGTACTCAAAGGAGCTCCTTGAGTACAGGAGCCTTCCTGATTATCTGAGTGCACCATCTGCCCCAGCACCTGGGGGTGCTCACCGGAACCACCAGCCCCATCCCAACCCACATGCCCAGCTCTGACTCCAGCAGCTCAGGAGCGCCCACTACACCTGGAGCTTACAGATGGAGAGGATCAGCAGCCAGTTGTGGTGAAACACAGGAAATCTGTGTGGTATTTTGAACTAAAACGACTGAAACAAGGATCACAACAACTTTAAGTCAATCAGTTGCTTGTCAAAACCTTCCTGGAGCCAAGCAGCTGTGCAGTTGTACCTTGAAGTCCCTCCCTGAAGTGCATGCTATGGTGAATACACCTTCTGCCAGGGGAACAGCCACAGCCAACAAAAATGTAAGAACACCCATAAACCCACCTATGGCAAAAATGAAATTCTGTATTATTCTTGGAGGAAAAAATTCTGTACTCTGCAGTGAAAGCCAAGGAGGGGAATGAGAGATGAATTTTTACAAGCCAATTCTCAGAGCTGTTACACACCTGTCAGTTATGGTTAAGCTTTCTTTAGTTTCAAGTCACATTTTTTGTGTTTTCATATTAATTAAAGTTCCAGCTGCCGTTATCCAGCTACATCTTTTAAGAGTTCAGTTCTTTGGCACAGTCTTTGGCACTTTAAGCTTAAAAGAAAAAGAAAAAGAAGAATTAAAAGTCCATGACAGTGATATGAGCTTACTCGCACTGCTCGCAGAAATGCCACATTTCAAACCCCTGGTTGGAGAAGAGCCTTTTTGTACTGAAATGAAAACATCTGGTCTCTAAGGATTATGCAAGTAATAATCTTCAAGATTTCGTGGGAACAGTGCAATATGAATATCCACATAAAGAGTGTCAAAAAAGCCCGTGAATGATAAGATACACTGAAATTGATTTGCATCACTCAACAGGTCAAGATTTCATAATTTTCTCACACCAAAGATAAAACATTCCTGCCTGTCTAGAAAGAAACCTCAGCTGAGGTTTTTTTTTGATAGCTTCCCTAATTTAACTCCAAGCTGGTACAGTTATACAGGGGGATGCACACCTTGGGCAGTTATAGCTGTTGTCTGCAGGCTGCTCCCCATGCAGCGTTCCAAGGAGGGGCAGTTTTGGATCAGCCAATGGAGCAGCTCAGGGCAAAGCAAAGTCCCAGTCATTCTAGATATGCACGGAACTATGCTGGTTTGGTAATACAGGGACACAATTTAATGATTTTCTTTGTATTTGTTTTTACAAGATTCAGATGCCAAAAACAAAACAGAACATTAAGTTACCTGATTTAAAAAAGAAAATCACAAACGTTTACAACATCAAAAGAATAAGACGAAATATAAACCTTTGCTACTTACAATTGATCTATACAGATTAACCAAATCACAGATCTGTCACAATATAAATGTTTAATTGTTACAATGAATAAGAACATACAGAAAATGATTTATTTATTTTTTATAAAATCTTCCTTTGCTTTTTTATTTTAAACTTACCATTAACTAAATTAGCTATGCAGGACTTGTGGGGTACATGACTAAGAAGGCACCAACAGTACAAAGCAAAGACAAAGCAGTTTGAGTATTTTAAGAGTGCTCTACACTGATACAACACAAGAAAAGGCAACAATAGTAAGTAAACCAGCTGCAACCTTTAGAAATTTGTTCTAGATTTACACATGTAGTCCAACTTTTACATTTCTGCCATGTGTCACTTGGTTTGATCACAGCACATGCTACAAAAACCACTGTAAGCTTCACATTACTAATGTGCACTTTTCACTAATTTAGTGTCTTGATTTCAATTGTTAACTAAACCATTTTGAACCACAAATGTATTTAAAACTTAGTAAAAGGATTGTTTGGACTTTTTTGTTTAAACCACTGCATTTACAAAAATATTTCCCCTAAAATCTGGGATTGCTTGAAGACATTGCTGTACAAATATAAAAGTACTATGCAAGGGACCAAATTCATAAGTATATGGTATGTATGTATAGACCTATATTTATACCATATCACTGTGCTGTAACAACACAATAAATTTATCAATAACCAAGGACTATATAAACTACACTAACATAAGCAAATATATATTAATAAAGTTTAAATCTATAGTACAGTTGCTCAGCAAACAACTTCGACATGGTATAAATATATCGTAGCATATTACAGTGGGCAGCAACAACAGGTTTTTCTTTCTCTCATTCTGCAAGGAAAGCCCTGCTCAGCTCCTCGGGTTTTGTTTGGCCACTGCCGAGTTCTGTCCCCGCTGCCACTCCCGGAAGCTCCCGGCGCGCACAGCCCAGCTCTGGTGTCACAGGGGTGAGGGGGAGTCTGGCCACAGGCAGGACAACAGAGTCAGACGCTCTTTGCCAAAGCATCCATGAGAATTTTGTGTTTGCATATTTTTCTTCAGCTGTAAGGTTGGAATGTTTTTGACAGTGAACTGTTTACATTCCTTATTCCCAAAGCATCTTTACCATGAAATATGCATGCTACTTCGATTAAGAGTTGCTGTTCTCCGCTCTAAAATATAAAAACTGCATAAAGAAAAGAACCCAATGCAAAATGATGAAATAACTGACCTAACACAGTGTTGTTAGAGGCACCTTCTTTTAAACTATTTTCAAAATCTGACAAAAACCAAAAAATCATGCTTCAGCATTTGACACATCAACAAATTTAACCCAACAACGTTTACTGAATTCAGCAAAAGATTGATGAATATGGTTATGGATGCCAATTGGATTCAGCAAGAGTAGCTAAGGAAGAAAGCTCGAAAGCACCAGACTTTAGGTAAAGCAAACCCTCGGCTTCTCATTTGGAGAGACAGGATGCAAGGGTAAGTCTGCACCTCCCCGAACACCCCAAATTAAAGAAAGTATTAAAAGAAAGAATTGGGAAAGAGAAGGGTGAAGTAAGCTGCCAAAGATCTTCCTTAATAAATTAAAACTGAGGTGTTACAAACTAATTTCAGTAACAGTCATCTTTCCAACCATGCCAAAAATGATTCCTGTTGTAATGATGATCATGCAAGTAGCAGAGATTCTAGAAATATTTCAACTTTTCAAAACTGAGTGAGAAAAGCATTTTGGTAAAGATGTGTAGAAAGGTCAAGAGAAATTTCTACACTGATATCAACAGTCAAGTGCATATTTCTTCTATAGAAATGTTTTTAGCATAGGTTCCATACCACGATTCCATCATCACTTGTGCAGTGTCCTGACAATGCTCCAAATTTGTTCCCCACATCAGAGATTTATGTACCACAGGAACTTCCTAATAGAAAATGCCCTTTAAGGATGAACCCTTGCTTATTAAAAATCAGTTTTGGCAGACTAACACTTAAACTATAGGAAAAAGAAAATTTTGAAATGGAATCTTGTAAGCACCCTTATCTATTGGAATCTAAGTTAATGGCTTTCTAGATCTCTCTGAAGAGCAGACTAAATGGTATGAGGAAGCCTGGAGTTATTAACCAGCCAGCATCCTTATATACTACAGTAGCAATTGAACCTGATTTCCATTCAAAGACATTACCCAAGAGGAAACCAAAAACTAATTCTTAATGTTAATGTGAAGATATAAGATTTAAATTTATTTCCAGGAATTACAAGTGCATTTTGTTCATATTAGCAAGCAGTCTTTATACAATCCATTCTTCACTGCTGCCAAAATAAAATGAGAAAAAGACAGCAGAGATATGAAAAGCTAAAAATAGAACTATTTTTCCTAAGTTATTTGTTGAATAGCATTTCAGTTGAACACAACTCAGAGGTAACAATAGATTATTTTTTTTCTCAATCATAGGCATGTGGCACTTAGACAATCATCTTTGCACAGAAAGCTTTAACAGTCATGCGAGGGCACAGTAATTATTTTAAACAAGGCAAATTTCTCACCACAGAGAGCAGTGGGGAAAGAAAAGGAGGCACTGCACTGGAACATAACACCTAGTAAACTCCACATTATACAATTTCAGTAACAAATACTTGAAAAGATCATTAAAAGGTATACAATTTTAAACATTATTTAGTGCTAGCTTTGTTTGGTTGTCCTAACTCAGCATTATCAGAAAAGTTTGATAGTACTTGACAACAGAACAGTACTTCATGTCACGAGCTCATGGAGGCTTGATTACAAATCACCATAGTGTAGGTTGCAAGAAATGAACTTGAGATGCTGACATGCTGTAGGAGCAAAAGTAAAATCAAACTTTCTCATTTGAAGATGCAGTGTTCCTCTCTGCAAGAATTCTGAATGTCAGTGATTAGATTCAAATGTCAAAACCATCAATCCTCATTTGAAGCATTTCATTGGTATGCAGGATGTAGACTGAGTTAATTAACATCGTATTTTGGTTTCTTGCTTGCCACCAGATACGGCTGCCTTGCCCAGGAAAAGCACTGGCCATGGGGTCATGGTGCCATCGTGGTCTGTGTTAAACCTTCCAGCACACGGGGAGCAAACAGCAGCTGCAGCTGCCACCTTGCCTTTGCACAGGCCGTACAAACACTACTGCATGGTAGGAACTTTGGAAGTACTATGCCTCCAACGTGGGTAAACTTTAAATGATCTCTTTTAGAAAAAGCAGGGAGAAAAAGGTACAAATTTTGTCAATACATGGAAAATGTGTCTTAGATGAATTCAGTTAAGTTGGGCTCCTATGTGGCTCTTACACTGGATAGAATATCTGTATGTACAGCACAGGACACCCAAACAAGTGCATAAGCAAGATTAACATGAACACGACTTATGCTGCAATCCATAGCATAATGGTACACACTCTGCTGGATGCTAACCAACCATTTCTATTTAAAAAGGACGTGCAAAAAAAATCTGGGATGTCACTGACTTAAAGTGCCCTGAATAGTAGCTTTTCTAAAAAAAAAAATGCCAGCGACTTCAGTAAAGTCAGAAAAACATAGTTCATGGTGTAAACGTCTTACAGGTTAATGGATTATCTTCCTGGATATTGATCCAGGAGTGAAAGGAACCACTGCATCTTTCAAACCAGAAAGCAAGCAGTTAAAACACGGGCAGCAGTAGGTGCACGTACAGTACAGTACTGCAACAGGTCAACAATGGGCATTACGCATAGGAGTGTCAATTACAATTCTTCAGGCTTAAAAGATTCATTGAAAGCATGAAAAGCCAAAACTACCAGGAACCGCCCTCCTGAATGGCTCAAAGGAGTTAGTGGATAAGCTGAGAGAGGCCACAAGACATGACCAACAATAAAGAACTGGGAAGAGGAACAGCAACGTTTGAGCATGCCCAGTCCTTTAAGTCCTTGTCCTACAAAAGAGAGCAGAGACATATTTCAGTGAAGGAAGTTTAACATCACCTTTTAAAACAAGCCCTTTCCTATTTCTGTGTTCTGTGCACGCTGTATTTACCGTGAGTCAGAGCCAGCAGGATCTACAGATGTTAAAAAAGATTTTGGAGACAATGGATATCAGGGCATTCCATTTTAAACTATTAAATCTTCAAAAGATTAGGAAGATTAAACATAGCTAATCAATGAAGCACATTCTTTGTCTGAACCAAAAATCTATTATTTTCGTATTACATCTCAATTCCAAAACCCACAGCCCAGAGGACACTTTGAATCTGGAGAAACAGCCCAGTGCGAAGAGCTGGCTGATAAAGCCCAGGGGGAGTGCAGGGGAACAGAAATGCACAGCAGGACACTGTTACTGTGCACTTGAAGCCAACTCTTGGGGACTGGCCCTCACTAGGATGTCAACCAGCTATGTTTAAACTGTTGTGCTGTGGCATAGCTGGCAATCCAAACCACAAATGACTCGGACAAATTACCAGCATATCCTTGTCAAGCTAAGTACAGTATTTCAATTTCAGTGTTGTGCTGGCCAAATCAACTCTGTGTAGTACCATTTGAAGGTAACATTTTTATCAAACCAGAAATTTCTGCTAGCAATGGATCACTGATATCTTTATCCCTAATCCTTTTATCCCCTAATCCCAAATACAACCTATGTAAGTATGGTCTGGGCAAAGAAGCAGGCAAGAGATCACAAACTATGATTTACCACAGCAGTAACTACTTGCTGTCCTTCCTTGAGACTACGGCCTATTAGCAACAGCCTTCATCTTGTTCCCAAAAATTTATGTAATTTTCTTCCACAATGTGTACATGCACAGCTGTGCTCTCATACAGAATCAGCTTTAGAAAACGTGGGTTGGACATTAACACCAGTCCTGTTACTGAGTCCCAGGTCTGTTCTATTGACAATGCCAGCTAATAGAACCAGTGTGTGAACCTCAGATTTCCCCATCTTTTAATTACTACAACAGTTCCAACGTCACCTAGCAAGCTTAAATAAACAAAATACAGTATTTGTAGAAACTGAAATTAGTTCATTTGTGAGCCTCTATACATCTGAATATTCAAGCCAGTGGCAACAGCAGTTACGCTATTAAAGTAAAAACAATATTTTTAGAAGTTTCCTCCTTTTTTCTCTTTTTCTTTCCTATGAATTCATCATTAAATGAAAACCTGCATTGCATTTAATGAATTCATCATTAAATGCAATGCAGAAACTGAAATCCCATTTTTAGTGCAGAAAAATTATTGCTTATAGCAAAGCCACAAAGCTGCTGCACACTGCCAGCAGAGCTGTGGATTTCTGACAGCAAGGAAGTTCCCTGGCTCAAAACTTCACCTTCCTGGTGGAACTGCCCACACAAACCAGTGATTGTGGAGTGCTGCTCTGAGGGAGGAGAGCACAGAGAGCACAAACCAGGCAGCCCAGGTCAGCCTGTTGCCTTTGGCTTGTTTTTCCTTTCCAGTCATAAAACTTTGATACTTTAACCTATTAGTATCACAGAAATTTCACAGGTACCCTAATCAAGTCAGTATTTGTATGTATTAAGTAAGTATTAAGTCCATTTTGTATGGAACTCCTGAGACTTGCAATCCTTGTGGTACAGGAAGACCAGTTAAGTTCAGTGATTTTAACAGAGTCAGTGAATATCAGTACATATCATTTTAAATTAAACTTTAAGACTTTCAAGATACTAGGAAGGTTAATCATAATTACTTTATGAATATTTAAATACCTATTCTTATTTACTCACACTATTTGAGAGCTACTTAAAACTAAAGATAATTCATACTATAGTTTCAAGTGTGGGTTTTTTCCTTCAAAAAAACCGATTTCTCCTCTGTACATTACATTTAGGAGGAAGGGCTTTTTTAAGGCATTTGAAGCCATATGACAAAATAATATATCTGTAATATATGAAGAACACTGCCCCTTAAAATGTTTTTTTAAAATAAAATTTGCATTTCAAAGCATTCCTATTGCTTTTATTCTAAGCATCACTAATGAAATGCAACTCTTATTCCCTAAATGTAACCTACAAACAAGGCAAACACCTCAGACAAAGGCCTGGGTTCCATGTGGATGCTTCAATGCTGTGGGCAAACAGAAGCTTTCCTCACGAACAAGACAGGGCTGAGGTCAGGTCCCTGGACAGGGAGTTACTGGGCACTGGGAAAGGCAAGTCCTACATCTCACCAGCAGCACCAAAGTCCCAAATTTCCCCCTGCCCAAGTGTCCCATATTGCTGTGACTTTACCTATGCACGACTTAAGATCGGTATCCTGGCTGGAATCTTGCAGTTTCCTCAAAAATCAATTCTTTCAGCTTTTCCTTCGGCAAGTCATCCAACTCCATATCAAACTTGAAGGGTGCTTCAGCTACAGGCTTAATAATACAAAGAAACATGATGACTTTAATGTCACTGTTCTGTTGAATTTCATGCAGTTCTTTTATGGATGGGGAAAAAATCTGAAAATGTCCTTCACAAAAAAACTAACACTGAGCAGCAGTGTTGGAGGCTGAACTCCTCCTGATAGTCCAATGTGTGCTTTACGTATTAGTTTACCAAATTTTAAATCAACCACAGTAAGTAGCTACTCAAATCCAAACCATAAGTTGAAATATTTGTTCAAGGCTCCTAACTCAGTATCTACTTGAAGAAAAAAATTATCTTAAGCATTTTTATTTCTTGGAATAAACGTATCTGGCCCTTAAGGAAAACCAGCTTATTTCCTCCTCCTCTATTTCGTCACCAAAAGGAGCCAGAAATCTCCTCAGAAGCGTACATAAACTACAGCCAGTTCCGATTCAGGGTTCTCAAAGCATAATCTGATGGCAAACTCAGTCGTCCTCCTCCTTTACCTCAGACATTACGAAACCAGGCCACATGAACTGAGAATCTCCATTTTCTGGAGAGGACACCTTAGTATCTATTTATGGTGTGGCATCTCCTAAGTGTTGTACTAAAGTGAGAAATACAAATTTTGGTAAATTGATGCAATTCATTTTTCAACTCCATTAGTGCAGCAGAAATACTACCCTTAAACTAAAGTAGAAAATAATCAGCTATATAATTTTATCAATGTTTACATTTTAACAATGTCTTTACCTCATCACTTGGATCGTAATACTGCTCCAGATATGGATGGGCTAAAGCTTGCTCCACTTCAATCCGCTTATGAGGATTAAAGGTCAGCATTTTATCCAACAAATCAAGTGCTAAGAGGAAAAAAAGTGAGCAAGAGTTTAATACACACTCCACAAAAGTGTCACAAGCCCTGACCTTATACAGACAGCACCCACTACCCCAAGGTCTGTGCTAATGACAATGCACCACCAGAGCTCCCCTGCCGTAGCAGAACTCGGGCACAGGAGCTGTGCCTGCCCCTCTATTGGCATTCCTGGGCTACAACCACCTTGGGCACGACCTGCTCCAGTGGAGGTGTTACCCTGCCAAAGGCCCTTCAGCCCCAGAATGGATGTCAAGACAAGAAATGCACGGAATACTACGGTACAATCTGATTGTAACTACAACAGAAATTAAATAGACGAGACCTTTTCTTCTCTCAGAAAAGTGCTTTGGATTTTTGTGCCAAAATCTAAACTAAGATGGAGCTTTTCTGAAATAAATTAATTATGACTGTGTTCTTATTCTGAAAAGAAAACTTGGCTGTTTATGGGTGAAAATATCCAGAAGTCATTAGGAGTTCCAGATCACCACAGTGAAATATTCTGGCACAACCGGCAGCACAGAAGATACTCTCCAGAGAAGATGCAAATTTATATTCATGAGATTCAGGCAAAATCTGTTGAAGACAACTCGTAAAGAGTCTATAAAGAACCTAAAGATGCAGTAAGACAGAGAGTGAGGTCTGGTGAAACTCTGGACGGACATCACAAGTCAGAGCTACTGCAGTTGGTCAGTTACCTTGCCTGTAACACATTTCCCTTTTCCAAGAGAAAACTAGGAGCAAGAAGCCCTAAGATATCTGCAGTATCCTAAATTCCATCACATTTCTCCTCACCACATCATTTATGAACCAGGACTTTAACACAGGCTTCTTGCTGCAGCACAGCAGTTGCAGCTTTGCCCCAGGATGAGGAGCACACCTGTGACCTCAGGTCCTAGTGCGGCCTGGGGAGAGGGGATGCTCCATCACCATCACCCCACCACTGAAGTGAGCTCCTCTGGGTCTCTGCAGTACCCAGCACTGCCCAAGACATGCAGCTTCATTCGAAGGCAGCTCCAAAAGCCTCAGCCTTGCACTACAATCCTCACTCGGTGTTTGGCTGCGGCTCCCTCAGCGCCGGCAGCTCCCGCGCCCACCCCGAGCCGGAGCGCGTGGGGCACAGCCCTGTCACTGCCCCCAGTGCCAGCCAGCTCCTGAAAAGCTGTCCTGGCACTGCTGCTCTCAGGGTGCCATTGCCCCAAACGGCACGTTCCCCCCCAGCTGAGGTACCAGCCCTGCTGCCATCTGAGCTGTCAAAGCCCACGGGGAGGATTCTCACACTGATGAGCACTGTTATAAAAGCAGAATAAATCACTGCTGTTTCTCTCACTGACAGGGATAATCAGCTCCATACAGTTCCACCTGCAGAAATCAGCTTTTACATGGTAATTCAGTACCTGATCATATCCACTAAGAGTAAATTATCATACCAGTTAAAAAAGAAGCGACTTACAAATTGTGCTAGAGCAGGTAAAAGAGCACTGTACTGTGAACACAATCACCCTTAAACTGTACGAAGTTGAGTTTAAAAGATAAATTAATAGCTATCTAGCAAAACAAAATTGTATTTACCCTTTACTAAAGCCTTAGGAAAGGCAACAATTATTACATTCCTTGATTTATAACTTTTGCTCCACTTATCATAACTGAATTTTTCAACCCTTTAAATTTTAAGCTCTCCTGGTGCCTAAGGACCCCACTCACTGACGAGACCCTGTCTGACCTACAACTGATGCACAGTCTGCACAAACTCTAACCACGGCAGCAGCAAGCAGCTGCCTCCTATCTGATGTTAGAAACAAAGTTCAAGACTTGTTTGATGCCAGTGTCGAAATCCAGTGCTGATATTCAGTGCTTGAATAATGTACTGTGCTTCCAAAGACAGTGACAAAGAGTTTGGATTTTCTATGTAAGTTAAAGACCAAACTCCACAACAGGTAATCGCAGAGTCACTAAAAACTGCATTAAAAGATTAACTAGTATGAGGGCTTTGTGCTGGTTTATGATTTTATGTTAGATTTATAGTGCTATTTTAAGGCACCTGCTTGTTTTATTTCCAATATACAGAAAGATAAATTCTTAGGTTACAAAAACTCCCATCCTGCCATTACTTTGATACAACGTAATAGAGCACAAAATACCTTTGGGGTCAGCATTTGGAAACAGCCTGTTCCATGGTACCTTATTTTTGTGTGGTAGGGAAAGCAAGTAGTTTCTGGCCTTTAAATTTATTATACAATTCAAATCTTCTTGGGAAGGGGATCCAAGTATACCTAAAAAAATGAATACAAACAACAGTGCATTCTATGAAAAGCACATTAATACAGTTGTATCATAGCTGCTAAAACTCAGTATCAAAACTGCTGGGAAGGAGATTTCAGACCCAATGTTTTAAGGTTACAGAATATCTGAGGATATTTTTTTTACTAAAAACAATTTTAAAAATAAATAAATGCATCTGAGTTTTCTAATGATTGTAATCTGTTAGAACAGATCCCATTTAGTGGTGTACCTATAGAAAATTTAAAAAATTTGATCTGGAGCTAATAATATAGAAACTTTTAAAATTTTTAAATTTTGTTTTAAAGATATATCTGCTAATGTAAATAAATTGGTAAGTATTCTCTAGTTGTCCCCAAAACAGTGATTATCTGTAGCAATTGCTGCAAAAATAACTAGAGGGAACAGCTGACACACCTGCAGATCCACATCTTACACACTGACCCACTGGAGAAAAACCAGCACAGCTGGCAGAAATGATGGAGAGAGACAGCTGAATGTGGAAATGCTGCTTTTCCATAAAGCTTACCAAGAATATGGTTAAGTTGGTCAAGGTAGTGTTTTCCTGGGAAGATAGGTCTGTTAGAGAGCATCTCTGCCAGAATGCAGCCCACTGACCAGATGTCAATAGACTTGGTATAACCCTGCAAATGAAGCAGAAACACATTTTTGCCATTTTTGCATCATAGCAGCAACATGTTACTTTAGTAAATTGTGACAGTGCACAGAAATAATCTTTTGCTTTTTTAGATGAGTCATGCTTGCTCACGCTGTTTGGTTTTCCTGTACAAATGAAATGATTAAGAACCATATATCAAAACACTACTTCGAAGGGGTAGCAAGAACTGAAGTCTCCAAGATATGCTTTTACAAAAGGATTCTTTAAGTTTAGCTAAATCTGTTACCAACTGCAAATTGTTGAGATTTGTGGAGGGCTGTAAGCCCTTGGTGCAGGAGCCCTCTGCACTCCCTTGGAGGAAAGAGGCCTGATGGCCAAAAGAACCCCCAGAGACAAGCAACCTTCCTCGGGTTAGGGTGAGTTCCCAACATGCCTTGTTTCTTTATGGTAATCACCTGTACCCAGTTGGCTAATTGGTTTCTACCCCACCCCGTGCCTTTCCCATAAAAACCTCTCCCCCTGCCCATGACAACAGGGAGTACCTGTCACTGACCGCCCTTGGCAGAGCGGCTGGCCAATAATGGCTTTCTCTGTGGAACTGTCACACGAGGCTCCTGTCTCTCTGTCCCCGAGTTCCCTTGGGTGATTTCACAGAGCTGAATCACAGGAGCTGGAATCGCTTGTAGCTGAGATACAGCCACACTTGCTGAAATCACCTGTGGCCCAGGGAGGCCTGCCAGCGCCCCTGGAAGGGCCCTTTCCCTGCGGGACGCTCGCTCTCTCTAGGAAGGTTGCGGCATCCTGGTGCTGATCAGCCTCGGGACCCCCAGCGACAGAGACTCCCTAATTTTATAACAAGTTTAAACTAAAAAATTTTGGAAACCAGGAATTCTTAATTGCACAGCCCCTGCCAGCATACTGAACACGTGTCAAAGCAGCCATCCTTCCTGAGGGGATCTAAGCAGCCCTCCAGAAAGAAGCCTTTGGCAAAGGGGGGGAAATGGCCAAACCCATCATTGTTGGTTGCCTGCTCTGTACAACACAACAGGCAGGAAGAGGTGAAGACGCTGGGAGGAGGCCACACCAGTCACTGTGATATACTGGGAATGGAACAAACAGAGGGATATCCACGTGTATGGATAACCTGTGCCATCCACAGCAAAAGGCACAGCTGTGACATCCAGCAGTGACAGAGCCCCACTGTGCCTGGCCTGCTGCCACTGCTCCTCCCTTGGGAAGGCTCTGTCCTCACTGACCCCACAGCCACTGGGCACCAGCTCCTCAGGATGTCACCCCTTCACATCTGTATTCAAGGCACCATAATTATAAAAGGAATCACACGTTAAGCCAGGAACTTTCAAGCTGATCACCTCTTACAAACACAAAATATTTTCTTTGTAAAAGCTTCTGATAAGTGGATGTGGATAGCCAGAAATACAGTTACGCTGCCCTATGCTGTGGCCTCAGGGAGGATTTAAAATACAAGATGTGAGTTTAAAATATGAGAAGCTGGGGGAAAAACCCCTCAATTACTCAGATGTCTATTTTCTAAAAGCCTTGGACATGCTATTGCCACAACAAAATAAACCCACCAACTGGAAAAGCTGTAAATCCTACAGGAACAACAGTCATCCCACAATATAAAATACAGCCCCAGGTGTCACCCGGCTGTTTTGCTAACAAGTGTCTGGCTGTGGGAGTGAACACAGGGGTTCTGAAGGACACCCACCACCCACACAGGGACTGGATGCATCTTAAAATGGCCACAGAACACAACAGTAATCCCAAATATATAGAAACCAAAGGAATGATGTCATGAAGACACGGGGAATGCAATTAAGACCGACACATAAGAAGGATCACATGCCTTCATTCAGAATCAGATTCACCCTCATTATACCCTCTAAACCTAAATTAAGATGTCAAGATAACATTAAAGCAACATTTGCAGCCTTGATGGAGGCAGCAGGGGAATGCTCATTCCTAGCATTCCTGTCCTGCTCAGTGGCACAGCAGTTGATGGAAGCAGTCTCATGACTGGCAAGGAACTGGAGGTGTGGGAAGTGGAACACGTGACTACTCAGTTCTAGTACCCAGTAAGTGATTCTGGAATCACACTTTATTGCAAACCAGTAGCTCTACTGGAAACCCATGCCCACTTCTCCCCAAGACCATGCACATGTTCTGATCCTAAAAACACAGAAGGGGGAAGCACAGCTGGTACCCACAAGGGAATAACCAGCAACAGCAGCACCACAGCAGCTCTCTGTGACCTTACCTTAGAATTCAGCATGATTTCAGGAGCCCTGTACCAACGTGTGGCCACATACTCTGTCAGGAATCCTGTGTGATCATGATCGGGATCTGCAACGCGAGCCAATCCAAAGTCACAAATCTGGTTGTAGAGAAATAAATAGAAAAAAAAGGCACGTTAGACACACATTTCCAATACTGTAACATTACTAATTCACCATTCCCTAATCAATGATGTAACACCTACAAATGCAGTGATGGCAACCTATGCTTTTAGAAACAAATTTTTGCACAAAGGTGAAGAAAAATGTTTTGGATCAATTACAAAGAATATCCACTTGCCATTCACGGGCCAGGAAGAATAAACAAGAAAGAGAACAAGAGAAATGAAGATGTTCCTGGTGCACAATTTACGTTCCACTATGGGCTTGCTTAACAGCACCTTTGCCAAACAAGTAGTGAGATACACTGCTCCAACCTCTTAGAAATTCACCAGAAGACAAAAAGAAAAACAATGAAGACTTCCGGAAAACATAACTGGCAACGAACACATTTGTAACTAAATTCAACACCCTATTTTACAAAAGCTATCATCATAACTGCATCTCTGCATGAAAAACAACCTATCCAAACATGAGATAATGGTATACTGGTGAGATTATAGGCTGCTGAAGGAAGCATGAGCCTAAAAGAAAAATAAATCCCCCCAAAACTAAACACAAGCAAGAAAATATTTCTCAACCGTTTCTCAGGAAAATAGTTTTATCTAACTATGAAAAGAAAAACAAACACCGATTTAGACTAGCGAGTTCAGCAAAAAGAAAAAGGTGGTTTTAGTTATGCTCTGGTAAGGAGGCTCCATGGCTTTCAGAGCTATTTAGTGTCTAGAAAGAAATAAAGAAAATTGAAAATGTGAAGACAGACTGTTGTAGAGCAGAGCAGCTGTTCCTTTCTTACCATCCCAAAGGTCAACAGCAAGATTGTTGAGTGGTACATCAGACACATTCACAAGCTTCTGCTGCCCCCCCAAAAGTACCAGGTTACGATTGCCACACAAAGTGTATTTCCATGAAAGAATACATACTCTCAGGAAAACCTGGCATCAAATGTAGGAGTGGCAAACAGTGGGAGGTTCCTCTACTGCATTTGTTTTATAGTATTTACTCTTAGTTAGTTAATTGTGTACAGTAACTATATTGAAAATGTGAAGCGAAAACAAGCTGTAGTCAATAATGTCAGTAACGCAAAATGCTACCAAAACCACAGAAACCTCACTATGCTGTGGCAGGTATTTCTTCATTTTCCTGTAGGGACAGCCTGTCAGTGAAATAACTGATAGATCAGTTAGGGAAGAAATACTTCAGCTGACTAAAAGCTACATCTGAAAGACAAGATTCAGCAGCTGACTGTTACACAGAGGGTCTGAAGAAAAGGCAATGATGAATGCCCTAAGCCAAGCTGCATGCCATTCCTTCAGCTACATATTAAAAAGGTAAACCCAACCCCCTGAATCCTTAGAAAACAACCCCAGAAAGAACCTTTTTAAGCATGGCAAGGTTCTCCCAGGCTACAAGAACAGAGCAGCTGCCTTGTGTGCAATTAGCAGCTTATATAAAGAGAGTCAATACGAATAATCAGAAGAGCCTCCTCTAAAGACAGAAAAGAAGAAACTGTAGAGGACAGCTTAGAGACTCCAGAAAATAATTATGCAGCAGGCAAAATGGTTGTAATCTCTTCCTCCTAACCTCGGAAAAAAGCTAGATAAGATTACAGGCAAGGAGACATGCAGAATTTTAGTGTTACGCAAAAGCAAAGTGCTATGGTTTGTTACTATTAAAACGAAAGAAGAAACACACTCTCTGGTCCACAGTGAAAAGCAAAAAATTGAATTACAGGTGGTGTCTCTGAATCTCTCAGCTCAAGTAGAAAAATGCACATGGGATGGAAAGGAAGAATAATGACAAAGAGAGCTCATTAAAATGACAAAAAGCCCCTGCTGACTGGAGCAGAAACAGGTTAAGCAGAAACACCATTAGTGAGGAAGACTTCAAGGTTGAAGCTTCAAGAAAGAGGTTTTGGCTGCAGAGCTGACAGGAGTCACAGAGCACAGAGGGAAAGGGACGCTGGAGATCCAGGGCTCTGCCTGCAGCAGGGGTGAGGGATGGGCACAGCTCTGGCTGTACCAGGGGAGGGCAGACACTTCCCACCCTGTGGCACCAGGACACAGTGAAAACAGCTGCCCTGCTGGGGGGAATGCGGGGCCACTAGGCCCGTACAAATAACGATGCACAGCAGGCAAAGCACCAGGAGTTGGTTTTTAGGCTTCTCCACGTGAACGAAAAGGGAAAGAAAAAAAGAAATCGTCTCAGAGCAGTGTAGTAACAGGCGAATTTTCTTGGCATTTTGACTAAGTCATAGCAGAAAACAAAAACTGCATCTTGAAAGACGCAGGTATGTCAGTCAGTGCTTCATGCCTTGGAGAGACAGTACAGATGCTGCTGAGACAGAAGAAATTATTTCCCAGCTAAATAAATAAATAAACAAAAAAATAAATAAAGCCAGCATCTTACTTATATATTTAGCTTCACTTCTTGAAAACAATGTTCTTGCAATCAGTATCAGGAGTGGTTGGTTTTTTTTAAATAGAGATGGCTTAAAATTGGATGAAGCTATCAAGCAGATGGGAAGATTTAGGAGGATCATGCACATATCACCATTTACTAAGCAAATTAAATGACACCCAACAGTACTACTAATATACTGAAATATCTTCAGTTGTATTGTTGAGTAGTCTGTGCCTCTGCGTGTGTATTTGTATAAAAGGGCACAGAGAGGCTGCCATTAAGTTTCATTGTTACTGATAAGATGGTGGTTGAAACAGTTGCATCTCTGGAATAACTGGTAAAATCCTGAAACAGATACTAACTTGCAGATTTCCTTAAAAAAAACCCCTCCCTCATCACCTTCTTTTCACGCCTGCCTCAGTAGGTAACAATTCTCAGTTGTTTTAATAATTGTGAGTTTTCATTGTGTAGACAGAAAAGCACAACTTACACTATCAGTGTAGTGTGTTCATGTTTCACCTAAGGCAAAGGAGATTCTCAGCTGGAGTAACTTGGAACACTGAAGACACTCAAACACACTAGTTGAGAACCTGTTTAAAATAACTTGGGCTTCATTTTCTGAAATATTAATGCCACTGGCCTAGGAAAATTCTATGGCTATGAGAGTTTTTATGCAACTTATTTCATTTACAGAACTACAAACAGGTCAAATTCCTGGATGCAGAGAATCATGAAATCAAGTAAAAACCTTTCTAAAAGAGATACTATTTAGAGTCTGTCAGTGGTATGTCAGTGTACATTAATCTCATTCATGGGAAAGATGCCAGGCTGCAAAGGAGAACACCAGTATCTTTATTACATGGGATTCTCACTAGAGAGAGATCCCAAGATAGTAGTTTCATGGAATCTTGAGTCTAATCTTACACTGCAAATACGTAACAAGAGACAGTACTTAAGTCAAATGATGTACTTTCACCAATTTTCATTCACTGTGTGATAAATCACATTTAAGATTTCAAATATTTAGTTCTTTAGCTTTGCCTAAGGAAACAGAAGCGTCTTTAGGTTCTGAACTCCTGACTGGAGACTATCAGCTGCTCACCACAAGCCATAGGGCTCACAAACACATTGCATCAACAAAGACTCTTACTTTTTTCCTGGAAATGAAAGCATTAATACAGAGGTCAAGATCGTGTTTAAGGAAGAAGAAAGGAAGACAGACAGAAAGACAGACAGAAAGAGCTCATTACAACCTGTAGAACTGTGAGCTCCAGAAGAGAGCAACAGCTCTCTCACACAATGCCATTAAAGAAAGAAGCTAACAGAATTACCACTCAAGATGGACAAACTTTCTACTGACCTTCTTCCAAAAATACGATTTTAGAATGATTTTAAGTTGTTTCCACTGTACACTGTGTTTGAGTTTATGTACCATTTCCTTCATGAAGGGGTTAATGCCTTTGAAGGGGTCTGATGCAATTACAGCTGCTGAAATCCCACAGCAAGAGTCAGAGGTGACCAGCCCAGAAATGCATCAGGAAGAGCTGACAAGATGGAGTGGTAATATAAAGCAAATTGATCATGCAGCCAGTATTTAGAATGGACCAGCATATGAACAGCAAGGAACTGTGTGACACTTGGGATTGTGACAAACTCGTACATCCCACAATTGGTTCACACTTTGAAGAGGGTATTTTTGTTTTGTGGTTTATTTGTTGAGAAAGTTAGAGCTTCACTAAAAAACAAGAGGTTAATTAGGAGCAACACAGTATTCAACAAACACAGTTGTACCACCTCAGATCAAGCACTGTAAACTCTGCAATCCCACTCCGTCAGTGGCCAGCAGCAAATACATGATGTACAGTGTAAAAGGGAACATATTCCAATGCCTCTCTCATCTTCCATGGATTTGCCACTGTGGGACTTTAAACTGCAGGGAGCACTCAATAAGTTTTTTTTCTGCTAACCTGCTCAGTGTTTTTTTAAAAACTGCAATATCTACAGTGCTCTGTGATACTAAATTCCACAGCTTAACAATGATGCAAGTAAACTTCACCTGCTCCTTTCCTCCCCCCCCAGCCATTTCCATAGGTAAGGACAGTGAACACAACTGCTATCTATTCACCTTCCCTATGCCACTGACAATGTTATCAAATTCTATTGGATTCCTCTGTTCCTCATGCATTCCCTTCCAGCAGAGGAGATCCTAGCTCTTCGTGATACAGAGAGCAATACTTCGCAATCCTGGTCTCCTCATATCACAGAGAGAAGTGTGATAACTATGATCAAACTAAAGACTCAAAATCAACTGAAAGGTACAGAATGGCATGTTTTCTGTTTTATTCTCTATTTCTGTTCTAATTCTTCACACTTGGTTTGCTTTACTGAATGCCACTAAGCATTGAGCTGACATTTTCCAAGAATCATAACAGCTCTAAGCTCATCCTTCTGTAGTATTAACAAGTACAGAGCCCATCACTGGAAATGCAAATTAGGAACATTCTCTTCTTAAGTAATTGCTGTGCAGTTAATCAGCACTGAATCTCACATGCCACTTTAGCTGCCCACTAATACAAAGTTCTTTTCCAACAACAAAACATTAACAGTGTAAACAGAGAAACCAAATCTTGAAACATACACAGTTCTGAGTTTACTTTTGAGGTGAACATGATGCTGCTTCAGATCAGTATTTTCACCCAGCTTTCAAAGAGGTTGTTTCCAAGTCAGCCTCCAGATGGAAACAGTGATGCACTCATTACAGCAGCCTAACAGATTCTTAGTCACTCAAATCTTGATAATTATTTTATCAAACCAAATAATGTTTTGGCAATCTTTCCAGGACAAAAATCATATAAATCCCCAGTAAAAACCCCACATTCATGGTTACAGCAGCTCACTTACAAAGACCATGGCAGGAAAATCTGTAAGAAATTTTGACTCACCTTGAGATCACACGTGGTGTTAAGCAGCAGATTTGAAGGTTTGAGGTCACGGTGAAGCACATTGGCTGAATGGATATATTTTAACCCTCTCAGAATCTGGTAAAGGAAATAACAAATGTGGTCGTTGCTGAGGTGTTGAGTCTTTAAGAGCTTGTAAAGATCTGTCTCCATAAGATCTTGCACAATGTATCTGTGAAGCATTAGATGTAAGGCAGCAAAAAAACTTGGTGTCATGGCAGGTATCAACATACAGTACCCAAGGAAAATTTCAGAACATTTTTTCTCTCTTATTTGTCTGTTTGATGACAAGTATGAAAATGTGTAGTTGATTCTTGCATTAGAAGTTTGGAATCCAATCAATCCTATTACATGATGCAGCTCTTTACAGAATTAAGAGGCACTAGCATGTGATCCTCTCAAATTAATCATCATAAACCTCTATTTCTTCATAGTAGAGCTTGACTTTTATTGGAATCTTAATTTCATCGGATTCCTATCCTGCTTGCCAAGAAACAAAGGGTGGTTTTTTGGTTAGTGAGTAATAAGCTTCCAAGATACTTGTTTGCAGTTGCATAAAAGCACGAAGGTAGAAAAACTCATTTCTGATCAATTTTCTCTACCATCTCCCCAGTTTAAAAATTCAGCTGTTCTTCTCTACTATATATATATTTATTATGCTACATTGAACACAACAGACCTTCTCTTACCAAAATTAAATCCCAATATACTCAGTCAGATGATTTTTTTTTTTAAGATTGCAATGAAAATTAAAAGAAGGGGTTTTTTTTCCTGCTTTGACAGGAACGAGTTAAGTAAAATTTTCTTCCCCCCTAATTCAAGAGCATTTGAGACAATTATAGCAGAGTCTGGCCATTTTATTTTCTCCTCAAAGCAATGAGTTCTAGCAGCAGCTCTATTAAGAGCAAATACAGTTTTAGAACTATGTGATTAAACTAAATCTTCTCTACAATGTTCTTTGCCTTGGAAGATAGGAATTAACATTTTTCTCTTTTCCTGGAAAAGAAAGAATAAAACTAGTGTTCATCTACATCAAATATATACATTTGTCTATAAACTGATCAAATACTATTAACTTCCCTTTTGATTTACAATAATAGAAGCCAATTTTTATTAAAATTTAGGAAGGAAGAGGATGAAGGGGAAGAAACAATCAAAAGAGAGGAGGCAACCATTACTAATGATGCCAAATAACACTTTGAAAGGATACACATCTTTCATCTGTTCAATAGTTGGAGCTCTGATAATGTCATTTATTCCAATAATATTCTCATGCCTGAAGCGCAGTAGGATCTTGATCTCTCTCAGAGTTCTCTGGCAGTATGTCTGATGCTCAAAAGGACTGATTTTCTTTATAGCAACTCGAACTTTGTTGACGTTATCATAAGCAGAACTAGAAGAGAATTGACAACATCAGTTTCAAGGAACATTAAATTCATTCAATTCAGAAAGAAAGAATGTGAATTCAGTTGAATATAGGGGTGGTGCATTTTGTTTACATTTATCAAATGAGGAGAGGTGACAGTGACACGTCTTTTCGTTTGGTGAACTGACAAAACACTGGACAAAACACTGGTGTTGGGCCTCTACAACCATTTCCCAGATGACTTGGAGTCTGCTGATTCATGGATACTGCACAAAGGAAAAGGTACTTTTCTTCTTTATCAGCCTGTGCAACAACCAAGTATGAGGCTTTTTCTATATGCTGTAATCATCAGAAGTTTGAGAAAGTTCACCTTGCATTAACCCATTCACGCTGAGGTGCAGAAAAACCTTCAGAAATCATCTTTCAAGCAGCAGAATTCCACGTCCTGTGTCCAACTCCCACAGGTAATACCAGTTGTCACCATCTTTCACACTTCCCTCAATCTACACTGCCAGCACCTCCGTAACAGACACGGAAGAACAAAAGGGATGGAGACAGCATCTTTCCAAGTTCAATTCCAAAGATAACAAGAGTTTGAGGAAAGAAAGCTGTATCCAGGTACACACATGGAGGGGAAGCAGGCAGCAGCACAATGAAGATCACAGTGAGTGTGACCCACGATAAGGAACTCACTGCCTCCTGCATTTACAAGGCTGTCTTTCCAGGAGCTTAGAACTCCATTCCCAGCTACACCAATAAATAGGCTCAATAAACAGCATTTCTGCTCAACACGCCTACGCATTCATGAAGAATATCACAGCCTGAGTCTAATTAAAAGTCTCAGTAAAACATACCTAATCTTCTAAAATCTGGACTATGAATCCTTACAAGTTTTAGTAGGTTTTCTATAGTCTTGTTTATATGAATGACAAAGCATCTCATTATCATAACTTCTACTTGTATTAGAAGTATATGGTAATCTAATAATTAGAATTTAGATGTATATATGTGATTCTTGTTCCTACTCAAGCTCACTACTACCTTATTAGGAAATTAAAAAATAATCAAGCCTGCATTCCATACATTTCTGTTAGCCTCAACTATTTCATATAACAATATAAGCATGCTAGCCAAAGAGGCTTTACATCCCACCAATTTTCTACAATTGAGTCCCAGAACTTTCTCTGAAACTCTTTCAATTGGCCTTACTCTGCTGAGATGTCCAGGTACCTGGTGACCAGGTAAAGCAGAATAAAATACAAAAATCCAATTAGAAAAGGAGACCTCAGAGGAATTCAAATGCCTGGCCGCATCAAGGCTCTTCTACCACTAAGCAGAGATATGATGCAACAAGGTGTTTTTGAGATGGTACTGTCACCACTGGATGCAAAAGTGTTTAAAATTTCTCACTTTCATTATCAAAACTGACATATAATTCAGTCAATTAGGGTCATCAGTAAGATCTTCATACAGCACATGCATATGTAATAACACCCTTTTTGCATAGTTTTCCCACACAAACCCTTTGACCTGCCTGCATCCCTAACCCTGGTCTGTACCCACAGACGGCACCATTTATTTGCCTCTAGAAACACTGAACTCAAATGCTCCACGGGGAGCTTTGAAATGCCACATGCTGAGCAAGTATTCATTACAACTGCTGCTACCACATATGTATAGATAACACATTAGCAGTTCCTCAGTCCCAAAACAGATAATAACCAAGTGCCATAAGTGGAACTTGGCATCGCCTCCAAGAGCACTTGGGCTCCAGTAATTTTCTTAGCTTGTCACCTGTGGTGTTTACAATAGACCAGTGAGGTTGGTCACAAGCAGAAAACAAAACCAGAAATAACTCAGAAGCATGAACAACCTGGATTTGGGAAAGAAATGGAAGAATCCTATGGGCCATTTCATCATTATAAACAAATCTCCTGCCTCCTCCTTTGTACTGACTTGAGCATTTTTTCTGCCACAATGCAGAATCTTACTTCCGTTCAAAGGACTGGACAGCAGCAGCTATGCAGAGTACAAAAAGGCAAAATGTCAATATTTACCAATTGATGCTGCTTAAGTAAAAGCTCCCAGTCTCTACAATATTTGATAAATCAGTTATTGCATCTCAAGCAAAGGTTGCTTATTGATGGAAAATATGTATCTTTCCTTGTATGGATTAAATGAACATGATTTTTTCAATTAAATATACCAAGATTTCCTCTCTTGTACCTGTTTCACCTACAGTCCTTGAAGCATTTTCTTAGCAGAAGGTTTAAGCTGTTATTTAGAAAAGGATGGATAATTTTTCTTTCTGATGGTTCAACTATAATAGACATGATTCAGTGAGGGAAAAAGCTGTGTATTTGGAGTAAAGAAGCAATCAATTTCCTCTCCAGTATACCTTCCCCATACAGTCATTCTTCTGTTTGTATCAGATCTCCCAACCCTGACACAGCTAAGCTTTCATTGCCTCAGCTGAGGGGAGCAAAACTGAAATACTGTCTAGTTAAAACAGTAAAAGGGGTACTGGATTTATTTCTAATGTCAGACTTTCTGAAAGATGAGCCTTTCTGTAACTTGATTAAACATCCAAGGGGTTATCTCAATTTCTATGAGCAAGAAGCTAATCATACAAGCAGTCAGGTACACTTGCTTGTGCATAATATTTTAAATGTCATGCATAATACAGGTACACTGAGAATCTGTATTATCTAGTTAACACCATTTCACATTCTCAGTCACAGCCCTTAAAGCACATATTGCTTTAAGTGAATTCTGTGACCCTCTAAAAATGCTTTCTCAATTTGACATGTGCTACAGAAAACTGTAAAAGCTACTCATTAGGCTGAACTTCAGTGGAACTGAAGAGTCAGGCTACAACCAGACCCCTATTTGGTCTATGAAGCCATATCGAAATAACTGATTGACTATGCAGGAAACACCATAAACTCACAAAACCGGGTCCTGTGTAAGGCAGACTGAATCACTTCCCAAGCTCTCGCTCCATCCAACTGTTCACTGCCTGCCACCAGCACCAGATTTACACACTCCTCTCCAGAGCTCTGCTGAAGAAATAGGCTGCTCATCGTGTGCATTTCAGTGTTTGCAAACGGAACCACTCTGAAGGTGCAAATGTAGCCCTGGTGCATCCCCCCTGCAGCCCATGCACCAGCTCATCTCTGCGGGTTCATCTCGTGGGTTCCAGCCGCAGCCGGAATTACAGATCTCACTGTACGACTCCTGATCACCCGTGCTCCCCCTGCAGTCCGACCAGGATCAGCTCCACAGCACATCCCATCTGCCTCCCAGCGCATCCTAAATTTAGATTATTTTCATTCTGGCAGTGCTGTCCCAGTGTGCACAGTGTAACATATTTGTCTGGGCTGTCAGCTTCTACTAAACCTCACAACAACTGGTTATATTTGCAATGAAGCCGTTAACTGGGACATCTTCTGAAGTCAGGAACTTTCTATTATCTTGACTTTTTTCCAGAGAAGATAAAAATCTGTAAAGTGGGAATAACAGTTCCCACATTAACAGCTTTTAGCGTGCCAGTTTATAGCTTTTTGTTTCTAATCATTAAGCACATGTACTAATCATTACCCACAGAACTGTACCATTATGATGAATCTAGTCACCACCACTTTAAATATTCAGAAGGAAGGATTTATTTCCACCCCAATCATGTGTAGCCTCACAAGCTGAAACAACCATTCAGCTGTAAATGCTATTTATCTGTAATGTGATAAATTTTAATACAGATTTTGCAACTGCCCAACTGTTGTAGCCACAACATTATTCCTGCTTCAAGCTGTGGTTACCAACCTGTGACAACCTGCAATAGCACCGTTATTTAGATACTTTTGCAACATCGTGTGAAAATCAATACAAGCCCCAGCAGTAGAGTTTATCGTTCCTGATTTTAACTATCTTGTAAATATATAACAAAGTTTTGACTAAGTAAAACATCAGGCACAGCTGTACAAAATAAACAAATGAGCATTTATAATCCAAGAAGTTGCACCACATAACTTTTAAAGCCAATTTTTATCCTTCTACTCTCTGGTACCAACTTCCTTTTTAAACAGAAGCCCAGGGCGGGGCTGCTTCCAAGAGCAGTGACCAGAAAGGCACCGCAGCTCTGAGCCCACAGCGCTGCCTGCTCAGGCGGCCTCTGGCATGTGCCCCTCTCCCATGAACTCCTCGGGAAGGGAAGCTTTCCGCCAGGCACGTGTGGCTGAGTGCCAAAGCTCAGCCCCTTCTGCTCACAATGCCTGCCGCATGTTCTTCCACCCATTCCTATTCCTCGCATGTTTCACTTGGGGCAGAACTGGAACAAGTGAGAGCACGCTGCAGCTGCCGGCAGGAAAGGAGCCAGCTCCTGGCAGTCCCTGCATCCCACAGAGGGCTGGTCCTTCACACTGAAAAACAACTGCCTGGTCCTCTGCCACGCTGCCTGCAGGCTTTCCCCACCAAGGGATGTTCTTCCAACACTTGGAGGATTATTCACCTCATGGCTGTTTTACAGGCTGCTCTCAGCATACGCACACACACACAAAATACACAATGCTACCGGCAAACATCCTAATTACAACTCTAAATAAAAGACTGATTTGAAGTTTAAAAGGGATTTTTTTTTATCAGTAGCTTTGTGTTGCTGTGGAAACAGGATTCCAAGGGCATATCCAGAGGTAAGAATCTTCCTGAGATATTGGATAGTTCTGCTTACATTCAGAATAGGAAAGGCAAAAATAATTCCCAGCAAGCAAGCTGATCTATGGAGATCTTTAATCTTTTCATTCAGTCTACATTTAGCTCAATCATGGACATTTCCACAACACGCTGACATTTATCAAGTTACAATGCAAATAGCTTAAACTTGGTTTTAAGACTGCTGTAAATAAAATAATATAATATTATGACATAGTAACAATCACGCTAACAGACTGTTCACTACAACTTTTGGGGGTGGGGGAAGGTGGTTGCAGAAGTGCAGATCTGCAGAGGGTTTTTGTTTGGGGCTTTTTTTAATAATCAGATGTTAACCCTTCCAGATTCTTCAGAATAATTACTTTCTTCTTCTACATGATTAAACCACAAAGAGCAGCTAGAGTGTATGATTTTTTTAATAAAGAGAAAACACTGGAAAAAGGATGAAAATAGTCAAACGCTATTTGAGGACATTGAGTAATGTGTCATTTTTGCACTGTTGAATGTATTTTTTGTAGCCAACTGTAAACACCTACGTTTACTAGAAATATTTGTTACTTTCCTCTATTCATAACATTTTGAAGAGAAATAAATGTATTATTCATTAGACTTTTTTATTAGCACTAATTTAAAAAATCAGCACCTGGTTTTAGAAGGAACAAGTGCCTACTCATATGGGGATACATTTGCCATGTTTCAAGAAACCTCAGTTTATGAACAGACAACCCATGTCGCACTCAGTTTTCGTTCTGCTCTCTCAGCTTTCTCTAGAAGAGGTTCTCAATAACAAAGCATTTCTCTGGTTTGTCAGCTGTGAATTCAGCAAATAAACTATAGAAACAGGGGCATCTTAATACACTTCTACTTTTCTCCATTAAGGATTTAGTTTCACAGACTAACTCCTACCATGTCGGAAAGTCAGCAATCCATGAAAATGGAGAGTTACCTCACTATTAGATTCTTTAAAAAACAACAAACAAATAAAAAGCCCCTCAGCCTCGAGGCTCTAATTGCTTTACAAGAAGCTAAAATATTATAACAACTTTAGCAGGAGCACCATGTATTTCTTCATCCTACTCTGAGGGCAAAAGTCAAATAAGCTGTAATTCAGGACTCTTGACTCATCTATTGGTTTGCTACAAACACTCCCCATTGATTATGATTACCTTCTTAGTCTTCGGGAAACATCCATAAGCACTGACAGCTTATAATGAAAAAAGAGGCCAAAAAACTTTAATTCAACCTTGAGATAGTTCAAAGTAAGCCTAGGTACAAGATCTGCTGTGACACAGCTCCCCAGTGAAAACCACTGACAGTTGGTCCCCACTTTCTTGCTACAAAAATGGCAGCAGGAGACAACTGAGCAACAAGGGAACATTAAAGTAACTATACAGATGTGATCCAATTTGCAGCAGTATGAATCTGGACTTACCTGAAAACTCCTAACTAAATGCTATTTGAAAATCTTGGGGTTGGTTTGAGGCTTTTTAAGTTCTTTTCTATTTGTCAAGATTCTCGTAACAATGGACAGGTTATTGCTTCGGGGTTTCTAAACCTTTTATCATGACCCCTCTGCAAAGCAATTGTCATACTTACAAAGTCCTCATGTTCTTTATCTATTTTACATATATATATATATATATATATCTCCATATTCCTAACCTTTTGTCTGTTGCTCATCACAAATGATCACTGCTAAGGCTTTGGTTCATTTTTAATTATAGAAGATACCTAAACGAACTATTTTTGTTTGATATTTCTTTCAAAGTTGATTTTTTTTCTTTTCCAACAAGGCAGAAAAGAAATATAATTTCTAAATGAGTGCCCTTTATTTTACCACAAGTCCACAGGAAAGTGCCCATGCGACCCCTGCAGACTCCACAATGCTTTCAGTCAACCTCTGAGGCTTACTGGGTCAAACTGGAACAGCATTGCCTTCACTTCTACTGCTTCAGTCATCTTCCTCTTAACAACCCCGATCAGCCCTGATAGTAAAGCTTCCTGCTACAATTACGCCAACTCCTTCCTCCCATGACAAAGGTGAATAATTACTCTGAAGTGATTTTACTCAGATCTGATCTACTACAGGTTATTGCCCTTCACACCACAAATTCTTAAGGCACTTTCATAACCTCCTAAGGAGATTTGCTTTCATTTCATTTTATTTCATTGTATCTGCTCAAATAATTCTGATTGATACTGGTGAGACAGTGGCACAGGCTTCCCAGAGAAGTTGTGGATGCCCCATCCCTGGAAGTGTGCTAGACCAGGCTGGAGAGGGCTTGGAGCAACCTGGTTCAGTGGAAGGTGTCCCTGCAGGGGGTGGGCCCTACTTGATCCTTAAGGTCCCTTCCAATTCAAACCATTCTAGGCTCTAATAGGTTACAAAGACACAATTTTATTTTTCAGAATTTGAAAAGTAGAATTTGATGGATCCTTGCAAAAATTTCAATTTTAAGCTATTTACCCTGCACATAATAATTACTTAATAGTGTATTTTCTTAGATCACTCCTAGTATTTTGAAAACAAATAGCTAGTCAGGCAAAATGGAGTCTGTTAAATTAATTACTTTTGCCAGAAGCTCAGTCAATTCATAATCCTGGGTGTGGCAGGCCAGATGATTTGTGTTGTGTTAGCATCTACTAAACAGAGCTATGAAGAGCAGCAGTTCTAGAACTACACCTTAATACTGGCATTACAAAAATATTGGCTATTTCACCCAAGGTTCTGTACTGATTGGCTAAAGATGGTACTTAATTTTATGGTGTTTTGATTAATCTTAGTTGTTTGAAAAAAAAAAATCAATTCTCTCAATCTGTTCTAATATGTATTTTTCTTTCCATACCTCTAGCTGTAGAACACAGTGACTTCAAACAACCATGTATGCCTACTCTGTTTTATGCCACTTAAAGTTAGTCTTCAGAAAATAGAAAACTCTTACATCTCACTTTATCTACTTCTTCCCTTCCCACTTCCCTTCCCTATTTTAGAGGTTTACTGGTTCTCCACTGCTAGTATTTCCTTTGATAGCACTGATGCCAAATTTAACAAACTTCACTGCTATGTTTAAAAGCCCTTTGGCTATCTCTGAAATAGAACCTTTCAATCCAAAGGCACCCATTGCTTTTGATAAAATATTACAATATTGAATATCACTATTTTTCTTCTTGATATATAAATTCCTGTGGGAATGAATTTTGGGCTAAAACTGTAAGAGCTCCACAACATGAGACAACCTACAGTCTCACTGAATTCAAAGGAGTGGTTGTGGTTCACGCTCTGTTTTGTGCCTCACATCCCTGCCCTTTCTCACTTTTTTGGTTGGAGCAGTGCCTTTTTTTGTGTCAGTTCAGAGAACTGAAGCAGCTGAAAGTTGAAGCAGGAACAGTAAAGAAGCCCTAACCTGCATAGTCCTATTCCCTTCCTGTGTCAGCACCAGCACTCACAGGGCTTTGTGTCCATCATTTCGATTCATCACCTTTCAATTTTATTTTTTTATGAACTCACTCTTCAGCTAAACCAGCTTTCCAACACAGCAAATGCTCCAGCTGTGCAGGCCCCAGCACAGGAGTGGAGAAAGGAATGACAGAGCAGAGGCGCGGAGGGAAAAGCTGCCCCTGCTGCAGCAACACAGCCTGAGATCAGCACAGGTCAGCCCTGCAAAGCTCAGCTCTGGAAAGCTCAGCTCGGGTGCCTGGGCCTGCCAGGAGAACTCAGCCTCCACACAGCCCATGAGGCGCCCACCTCCTCCCCCTGTGCTTATGGCTCCTCAAGGGGCAACAAAAAGCCACCACAGCAACAAAGGAGAGGTCAGTAACATCACCACTGTTACTCCAGAGCCTGGAAAACAACCACCACATCCCCAAGCAGCAAAGCAGGAACCGTTAATGCATGCAGGAAACATTTCCCCTTTCCTAGAGAGAAGGGAGAGCACTACCAGAGAGCTGTGAGTGGTGATGGGATTAACAAATCCTCCAGTGTGATTTAGTCTTTTGTCTGCTAAGGTTCTAATTTGACTTATATCCCAGATACTCCTCCTAAAATCAGCTTATTTAATTGATTCCACACCATATAAATCTTCAGAAGAGATAGTTCACAGTATTTCGTTCCAACAGAAAATAGAACAAAAACATCCATGTACACTCAAAAGCAGAGGTTTTCCTAAACCTGATGTAGAAACGTCAGTGCAAAATGAAAACTATCCCAAAGCACTGATGAAAACAAGGTCATTGCTACTGTCCACTCTGCCGTGGTTAGTTCAGTATTTCACTTGCAAACCAAAACACAACAAAACAACCAAACCACTGGCACTGAGCGTGCATCTCACCGCTATCAGAAGTTACTTCCCTTCGTATCAGATTACAAGGCATTTTCTGCATGTTTTTTCCACCTTTCTAACAAGACATGCCAACAGTAAATCCTCAGCATATTCAGAGCTTGGTGTTTTTTTCAGAGGAGCTATCAGCATTAAGACATGTTGGCTACTGTAGCTGAAAGGAAGATATTTCATAATTATGAAAAACTTTAAAAAAACCTAATACAAAAGTCAACCTGAACATCAATTGGCATATTGTGCAATATCCAAATCCCAATAAAATTGGGCAAATTCTGGACTGAAGCATTTTGGGGAGTACTGATTTCGAGTGCTCAAATTACCCTTAATTTTGCTCAGGATACATCAGCAATATTTGGTGGAGCAATCTGCCTTCCTTCCAAACAAGCAAGAAGTAAGGTGCTGCAGTGGCAGCTGCTAATTTTAAGAGAAACGGCAAAATGAAGTAATTGCACATTATAAACCGTAAGCCTAATTGCGAGTTGCTGGTACTTAAAACATACCCACAACACAAACGAATTACTTTCCACCATGTAACAAAAACTCTCATTTGCATCCTAATCACCACAGAGTATTTCAGTATTTTATGAAAATTCTCTTAAAATACAAAAGAAGAACTTCCAAGAGAAGAGATCTCCTCATAAAACTTAGGCAGTTGTGATTTTGGGTACTGCAATCCAGATGGACAGTAAAAACATGTGCACCACGACTCCGCTAAAACAGGACTGTTGTGAAGATCCTGCCCAAATCTAACAGAAAAAATAATTCTATTACAGCCTTTCTACAAGACATATATACACAAATCAGTATTTAATCCACCACTAAGAGGTCACTGGCCTGGAGGGGCACAGCACAAGCCCAGGCAGCGTGGAGGCAGCCAGGGCACCAGGAGGCTCCCGGGCGCAGAAGGGGCTGAGGGGACCCGAGGCTGTCGCTGCACTGGCTCTCTCCTCAGAGGAAACGGGTGGAGACAGGAATGCTTGTGAAACAGAAACCAATTCCTGCACCTCGATGGAGCACGGGAAACCCTGCCAAAGTATCTACCAATAGCTCATCAAATAACCCATCTGAATCAGTGACATTTATTACGAACTGGATTTTATAATCTACCTGCTCAAAGCCGACAACTAAGTGTATTTGGCTTTTTGTGCATCTTGCAAAAAGATGAGTTTGAGAATAGCTTCTTCATGTACCCAAAAGCTGTACTAAAGCAAAGGAAAACAAGCTCCCTTCTGAAAAGGAGATCCATCCACAAGCAAATGACCATCTTTAATAACTGTCCAGCCAACTAACAGAACATAGATTTTACACAAATGAATCACCTGAAATGAACTACACTGCTGAATTTCACATCATTACACTATTATTTTTATTTACCTTACAATAAAATAAAAGTTGTAATTTTTAATGTGTTTCTAGCTCCATACACTTTATTTGAGTGATCTGGAAATCAAAATCAAATACAATTGAAATCACTTAATAAAATGTTTCTGGGTTTGGGATTTTTTTCCAGATATTATTTTAAAAGTTCCTAAAATACTTCACTTTAGGTGAAAGCATTCTCCGAGTTATCAGAACAACATCCAACTTCATCCGTGAGCAGTGCCAGCTTCCAGCGATGAAGGCTGACCAAGGACTGGGCTGTGTTACATGTGCAGCCAGCAGGTCAAGGGAACTGATTCCTGCTGTGAGGGCACATCTGGAATTCTGCATCCAGTTTTCCTCCCGCCCAGTACCGGACTAAATCCAGCAGAAAACCATTAGGATACATAGGGAGCTGAGGGATGTGACATAAAAGAAAAAAATATTGAAGAAACTGGGTTTGTATAGGCTAAGAGGGGAAAAAAGGGTGGTGGTGGTGGTGGAAAACATCCAACTGCTCTTTTAAGTTACATAAAGGGCAATCACTGAGAAAAGTGATCCAGACTCCTCTTAGAGGCAAAGACTACAAAGGACAAGAGTGGATTGTCCCGAGTTGCAGCAAGGGAAACTCTCATGTTTTTAAGGGGAAAAGCTTCACTGGACAATTGGTTCAACACTAAAACCAGAAGCTGCCCATAGATGTTGTAGAATCTCCATCCCTGGAGATTTTGGAAATACTGAGTGGACACATTGAGCAACTTGGTCTAATTTTGACATCAGTCCTGCTTTGAGTAGGAGGTTGGACTACATGACCTCAGAAAAGTCCCTTTCAACCTACATTATGCTGTGAAATATTCCATAGCAAGATGTCATAAAATATTTTCATTAAAATACCAAATCAATCAGTTATTCTCATTTCTAGATCACAGCTGAAACCTGTGACAAAGCATCAACAGAAAAAGCATTAAAAAAATTACTACATTGGCGAAGTACTAGCTTTCAACACAAGCTGAGCTCTACACCTACTCAGTTGGTAAAGCACCAACTCTTCTGTGGGCTGTAGATCCCCACCCCTGAACAAGGAGCCACTGAACTGACAGAGCCTGGTGTCCTACAAATACACATTTCTGGTCTCAGGAGTACCAATAAATCCATCTGTGAAACTGGGGCGTGTCATGTCTCCTTGGGGAGTCTGATTTCTCACATGTGACCTGATACAATCTCCTCCCTGGTGGAGCAGCATACAGGATCTCTTCACTCTAGCAAAATACCTGTTTCTGTGAAACTTGAAGAATAATTTGTCATCTTTAGGACTTCTACCATCTGCAAGATTTGATGGAAGGCAGGCAACAGGTACTAGAATCATATGTAGGGGTATGGGAGACGGACTGATGCAGCCACATACAGATGCTGCGAGCATATAAGCTTTTTCCTATTTAAAGCGTGCTGCAAAGAAAACCCGTAAGTTATCTCTGTCTGTTTCCATGGGATGGATCATGCTGTGCTACAAAAATGTTTATTTATTTACAAAATGCAAGTGTCCATGAGCTGCACTCCCCCAGCTAAGCCAGTATCCCACTGCTTTGGGCTGGCAGCAGAAGTTGCTACCTCTCATCTTCCACAAACCTGGAAGACAGCTCTGACACAGAGCGAGTGGCTGCTGCCCATCCCTGCTGCACAGCTTGTGAGGGGCCACCTGTCCATCACCGGGGAGAGCAGGAAAGGCAGCTCTAATTGCTCCTCTGGGTTCCCACGCCAGGTTAGGCAAGTGCTAGAAGCTTGAGTGACTGAAGGGAAGTGCTTATATCTGCCTTCTCCCCAGAGGGAAGAAGCTGATAACTAGCCACCAATTACACTCCGTAATTCCCTCCTCTGATCCTTGCACCGGGGAGGGTTGGCTAACTTGTATCAGCTCCCTGTTCTCCTTATCACACAGACAGAACATGTTAATTACCCATGCTCAACCTGTGCTCCCTAAAAGCACACGCAAACAGGGACACAGATCCCTGCACTGGATCCATCATTAAAGGGCTCTCTCTTTCTGGATCAAGGCAAGAGTTAACAGAACAAATATGACGGGCTGTTTCTGATCACTGCCACTGAGCAGACCACCTCAAAACCAGGCTGACCCTCACAGAGGATGCAAAAGCTACCTTTTTATGTAACTCAAAAGAAACTACTAGGCAACCATCAATCCCATTCAAGTTTTCATGTTTTAATATAAATACCTATGCCTTGAAGATCGTTCTATTCCTGATTTCTTTCTGGTTTTTGTTTCTTTATTAATATGCTTCTCTTCATTTTAAGTTATCAATGCCCTAAAAGTAGGGCTGTTCCATGAGAGTAGAGAGAATTGTAACTTTAAAGAATCTACTGCCAAATGTTTAAAATATTCTTTTCAGTACTACTTTAACATTTATCTATTGACTACCTAAACTTCTAATATCACTCTTTCGCAGCACGTCAGCAACACAAAGCTCTCTTTGTAACAAGGCAAATTCAGAGCAAGAAATCCACGACTTGAGCTTGAAGATTATTTTCTTCCAACTGCACTCATCTGCATTCAACTGCTTATTTATAAGCAGTTATTTGCAGCACTGATATTACTTCACATTCATATAAGCTTGATGACAAAAAAAGCTTCCAAAAACTAGAATAAAAAATGAGAACATTCAATTCACCATTTCTTTCCAAAATGATTCTTTGTTTTTTACTGTCAAATTATCATCCTTGCCAAATTACCACTGACCAAGTGGATGAAGAACAAGTCATGCTGGAAATTTAAAGCTCAGCTCTATCATGCTTTTATTGCTGTTCCAGTGTGTTTGAAGTACGGCTTGTTAACAGGCTGCTTTAAAAAAATACTATCACTAATAATAAAACCAAGCCCACATTCGGGGAGAAAGAAACAATCCCAAAAACCTTTCCTAGTTTGTTGTGTCTGAAAGGTATTTCTGAAACTTTCAGACGTGGTCTAAAAGTGGGTTCCATCTGACTCTGATGTTGATAGCTCCCTATCACTGAATGAAAGGGAAAGTCACTTAAAGAACTTTACACCAACCCCCCTCAAAACAACGAACAATTCTTAAGTGAAAGCAGAGGGGAAGAAGACAACACAATATTTACATATATTTGGATAAATTAACTCAGAGTAACAAACATGACTGTATGACTAAGTAATTGCTCAAAGAATGTCCTGCAGTCCTAGAAGTGCTGAGGATCTTGGCTCAAACTTTGCTCTGTGCTCACCCCCTAGTTTAATGTGCAGAATGACCAAAACAAAAACGGGTTAGAAAGGGGCTCTGACAAGGATCCACCTCCTACCACTTCACCCTCTGCAACAAGAGTAAGGCACAAGCCTGTATCACAGGCTGAACGTTTTTGGCAGAGTTGAACTGGAGGACATTAGGATGGGGTTTGGCCTGATGATGTTCCTTTTCTGCTTACGAAGCTGAGAAAGTGCAACCACAACACAGCAGTAAATATACTGCTCTGCTCAGTTTATTTTTACTCAAAACCTGATTATGTAAAAAAATGACTGCACTAGGGAAAATAGTTAAATGCCTTTAAGGGTTTTCAAATCCAGATGAGAGAACATTCGCGTACAGTCTCTTCAGCCAAAATCTTCGTCTATTTCCTGTACTGGTATTTTATGTTGTGATCAATATTTCTCAAACATTATTCTCTCTGCTGCAAAAATCAAAATGGGAGACTGACCATAACAGCACCATCCCAAGAATACTTCATTTGCTCTTTTACTCATATAAGCGAAAGCATTTTTATTGTTTTCAAATCCCTAATCCAATAATCTCGAAACATAAGAATTAGGATAAAAACGAGAAAGAGAGTGAAGGATTTTAGGAGTCAAAAGACACTCGTCAGCCATACAACAAGCCTTATGGCACAGTGCACTTGTAAATAACCATCATCTCCGAAGAGATCCACATTACCTGTGGGTCTAAAACAAAACCATGAGGGCCTGCTTTGCTTTCCTTTATTAAAGTGTACAAATTTAAATGGATTTTGCAGTTGCAGGAAACATCTCCATCTGCACACTCACAGCTTGCCCTCTACCCCGCCCCCCGAGGGAGCAGCTTCTGCGGATCCTCACTGCATTAGCAACCAGAGCAAAACACGAAACACAGAGCATTAAACTGCACAACCTGCGTGGCTGTGATTGACAGGTAATCGCATTTCATCGCAGTCACTACAATACAGCACAGCCGCTATGGCACTAACTACAAGTGCATCCAACACTTCCCTGACCAAGTACCCAGTACAAACTGAGACTTTGTTCCCTGTCACCCAAGGCACAAGAGCAATAATCAAGAGCACAAAAGACGTAACGTGGCATTTTATGTTAATAATTTTAGAGTAGAAAACAGGAGCCAAACTGAGAATTGAACTGGAGATTTAGAATTTTAGTTAGTAATTTTGTACAGCATTCACAGCAGACACAAAGTATCAGAAGAAGCTTTCAAATAAAAAACCTTCTGGATTTGGAGGGGAAACAGCTTCAGTGCAGAAGTTTACCACACACCATTTGGAGGGGCAGAAGTGACCTCGTTTCCCCTGTATCTGCTCACTGGCACAGGGATGCCAAAAAAGGGCATCAACTGCCATCATGCTGCTTCTTGCAGTCCCTGATCTGTGGTGAAATATTTTGGCTTTTCACTTTGTGAAACACAGTTTTTAACAACCCGTTGATGTGAACTGGACTGTCCCCAGCACACACCTTGGCAGTGCTATTCCCCAGGACCTTCAGAAACCTGACTGTGAGTGCAAACCAGTGCAGCCACTACTGAGATTATCTGCACCCATTTCCTTGCCCTGGCTCAGATGATAAAATAACCATAATAAAATACAGCCTGTACCAGAAGCTACATCAACAAGTTTTGGACTGGATATATTGCTGCGATTTCTAACACTGAAACAATAACAAGGATATTTTTACATTGTAAACGGGATTTCTGATTTATATTTTGAAGGTTCTTCTCACAGCAAAAAAAAAAGTGAAGGCCACAACACAAGAGAGGCTCATTCCCAGCTAAACTCAGGCCTAGATGAAAGCTCCCTCCCTGAAACACACAATGACTTCATCCTGACAGGCCAGCACAATTCAGTGACTATGTGCAAAAACCTACAGCTATAAAAATCTGTAACACACAGCTGACGGCTGTGAGGTGTCCTTGCTGAGAAATGCACTGCTTTACAAAAGATTCCTCATCAGAGAGAGAAATTAATGCTGATAAAGCTTTCATGAAGTCACAGCCTCTAAGTCTCATTTAGTACCTCTGGTAAAAAACCCTACTGAAGAAACAGAAGCAGTGTTGGAAGAAAGTTGATAAAACGGCAACAAAAAAGAGTTTTTCATGTGTATCCCTTAAGTTATTTCAGGAGTAAGGTTTTTTTTTAACAAATGGAAGGGGTTTTACTAATGGAAGACAAAATATGAAATCCTAAGTAAGGTCACTGAGTATGCTAGGTTTATAACCCGGTCATTAGATACACAGATCACACAGCATCACCCCAGCTCACTGAGATTGCTAAAAAAATCCACCTCACACTCTTAATCCAGTTAGTTCACGTTTTTTGTAGTTCATTCACCTCACTCTTTAAGACCGATGTTACCCGGAGCAAACACACATGATCGCTTTTTAGTAAGACTTAGTCTAAGTCTTTATAATGCAATATAATCTAGAGCTAGGACAGCTGAAGAGAACTTTCACCTGCACACGTTAACGCAGGCACTAATCCGGCCGGCTCTGCAGCACAGACAGCACGTCCTGAGCAAAGTCAGGCAGCGGCAGCAACTCCTGTGCTCAGATTCACCTTTTTTATCCCCTGCGACCTCGGGCTGCTGCAGCCAGGTGAGCCCTCGCAGGGCACTGGGAGGGACGCGGGGCTGCCAGCAGGATTTCCCACTTTACCCCCCTTCCTGAACGTCTGCAATCGCACTACGGAGACGGAGGAAATAACGAGAGCGACCAACTCCAGAGGCAGAAGATATTAAAGAAAATAAACGCAGGAGCGAAACGAAACGAGACGCTCAGCTGCACCCACCGACGGAGGGATGGAGGGGGGTGCAGGGAGGGAGGGGAAAGAAGGGTGATGCCGGAGGGACACCTCGGGAATACGGAGGGAAACGCAGAACTGAGGAGAGCAAGGCAAAGCTGCTCCCCCTCCCCGAGGGCAAGGGCGGGCCGGGCCCGCGGCCGGGCAGGGCGGCGGGAGGGAGGGAGGGAAGGGAGGAGGGAGTTGTCCGGGGCAAGGGCGCTGCCCCGGCGGCCACACTCACCACACCATGCCGTAGGCCCCCTCGCCGATGTAGGAGAGGTTGGTATAGCGCGGCCCCACGTCGAACACTTGTCCCCGCAC
>VZRQ01004385.1:249697-294786 GCA_013397975.1 Machaerirhynchus nigripectus | reverse complement strand
GGGTCACGTGGGGCGCGCGGCGGGTCACGTGGCCGGGCGGCCGTGCGGCGCCATTAGAGGCGTCAGGTGACGGGCGGGAAATGGAGCCGGGCCCGCCCGGCCTCAGCGCGCTCCCCGCCCTCCTCTCCCGCAGCGCCCGGCCGGCTCCCACCCGCCGCGCTCTCCCCGCACCGCGCTGCGTGCGCCAGAGCTCGGCCACTGCGATAAGGGCCAGGTCGCTTGTGACACTCCCCGACTTCAGCGCATAGTTTTGCAACCTCTTCTTAGCATGTTGTTTTTACACGTAATTACGTTTTCCTGTCCCTGCTTCCCGTATAAATGTGAATAAACTTTGTAGGGGAGGTGAAATCGCAGTTGAAGATTTATCTCATGGTTTGATCGCTGCTCGCAACAGTGTCGTATCTTTTCTGGTTTCCTGCAAGGCATAGTTTTCCTAAAATAGCTTTTCCTTGTCTGCAGCGGTTTATGCACAAGGATCACAACTCCACTTCTAACCTTTTTCTGCAGTTCTCTAATGACCCTGACAACCAGTACTAGGCCCCGGTTACTACTGGCATTTTCACCACCACCATCTCTGCTGCTTCTCAGCTGTCCCTTGAAGCTGTCCCCACCCATGTCCCTGACACTGCCTTGCTTCTCCCAACTCCCCGAGGTCGTTTCTGGCGTCCCACCTTCTTCTGGCCCTTCCTTTGCCATCGGCCAAACCACCGCAGTTTTCCGTCGCTGCTTTCAACCGTGCGATCCCCTCATTACCCCTCGCTCGCCTCCCGGGGCTCCGGGCCAGCTTCTGCCCAGGGCTGAGCAGGGAAGCTTGGCTGCACACCCAGGTGTCCCCAAGGCCTCTCCCTTTGGCAAGGTTGGCCCTGTGGGGCTGGCTCCAGGTGCCACCCAGCCTAGGCTGACGGAGGGAAAGCTGTCAGGGAAGAGCAACAAAATCTAATAAACTCCTCTCTGTACTTAACAGGCATTCAACTCTACACCTTGTGGTTTTGTGTATTTGAGTGGGATAACGCTTCTGATGTATTTATTTTTGCGTGTGTATAATGCTTTCAGTTCCACGATGTGTTCTTCTGCACTTTAGAAACAGTGTTATTTTTCTCAGAAATTTTAGACAGCGGTAAATGCAAGTGTTTAAATTTTCTGAAACCAAGTAAAACATTATTTTAAAAGTTCTCTTAGCTCTAAAAATGAAATTTGCTTATGGTTCTGATTACATATATAAATAAATCTGTCATCAGCAAATGCAAAACAAATTAGTATGGAGAATGTAGCTTAAACACAGCCTGTCATAGCAAATTTAATTAAAAACTGGTGTGTATCTAAATTATTTGCTACCTTCACTGGGATGTGTCTGATCAAAAAGCAAACCGACCAGGCAGGCCAGGAAATTGTGGAAGGACTGTCAGTTCCTTTGAGTGCTGTGTTCAAATATATGTCTAATCCAATTAAACCCAAATAAGTGGTCAGAGGCTATGGCATGCTTTCCCAACAACTCCTCCCGTGACAGTACTCGCTGCAGTATTTCAGTGAAGCTCTGCAGTTGCTGAGATAGGCAGAGCAGATGGGAGTGGTATCAATTGGTTTTCAGCCTACTTAAATACATTGCCATTACCAGCACTTAATGTTGGGTCTTTTGCCTAAACGAGGTGATGTTAAAGCCTCAATTCTGGAAAGCACATAAACGTGTTTTAAGAAAATTATGAGTTCCATGATCAAAATAAAGGGCTGTGTTGGGTGTGAAGAGGTGATACTAAAAAATGATAACAGATAATGAGAAGCAGGAGGAAAAAACCTTTTTATTTCAAACAGAAATCAAAGCGCTGCTGAGAAGAGTTCATGTAAGCAGAAACAGGAGTATTAAGAAAAAGCTAAGCCATAAGCTAAGTCAGTGTAAATACACCATGGTTTGGACTGTCTCCATCTTCAGTCAAGTTCAGGAGTCACATGAATGAATTCATCCTACAACCAGGATCTAGAAATTCCCTGTACTGTTACTTGTATCTGCTTTAACTGTTCATTCGTGGTCTGTAAATGGGTCTCTTGAAAAGGGAACATTGTACCACGAGGCCCCCCGAGCCCTGGGATCAGCAGTGCCGGGTCAGGCCGAGGACAAACACCACGGAGCTGCCCTACAGCGCCCCTCTCTAGTGGGGGTGGCAGGCATTTCAGATTTTTGTGCTAATTTAAAACTGAACCCACATCTCCCAAAACCATCATAATTATACCAGTTGCGTGATTTGCGTGGGACATTGCAGCCATGGCTTTCTTGGTAGCTGCTGTACGAGTATGTCAGCATGAACCTGAACCTCCCCATCATCCCAACAAAACACAGGCATTAAGTATATACAATTTTACCAGAATTATTTAAAAAGACCTCAAGCCTTTGTGCGGGGGTGACAAGAGAGAGAAATAAGACATGTTAAAATGTTTTATAAAGATATTTTAACTTCTAAGGCACTCAGGAACCATGGTGATGGTTCCTGAAATTGCTTAGATATGAGCTCTGATCCACAGGGAACTATCCTAACATTCAGAAAGATCATCAGCTGGTAATAACTTCTAGTCAGTACCTACCTGGGCTTGACTGAATGGGTGACACACAGCAGAAGTCCCTTGAGACTGATCTCCATGTGAATGTCAACCGCTGCTTTGGCAGCGTAAAGCGACCTCAACAAAAATGAGGCTCTCCCTGTAATCTTGCACTGCTGGGAGGTTAAAACAGTCCCTCATCCAAATTGCTGAGTATTTGGTGCCAGAACAAATTTACTTTTCCCCCCGCTATTTCCTTTTTTCCACATTCAAAATTCTGATGGACTTGGAAGGGAGCTTACTGTGGCTTAGACACCACAGAGTTAAGATGAGTAAACAGATTGCTGTGGTTGTTCTGTGCATGCCAAAGGGAGCACAAAAGATTATTAATTGCAGAATGATTCTGTCAGTAACAGCCTTGATCCTGCACTGGGTATCATTCTGTCACTGTCAGAACCTGTCACTGTTGTAGGAGATGTATTATCTATCATGTTCTGGTTAGATTTGCTGTTCACAAATATGGTTTGAAAACAGTCGCAATTTCAAGTCATTTTTCTGTTCCTTAGTTCTGAACGAGTAGTTTACAATTATACTCTAAATATTTTAAAAGGGATCCATTTTACAGCAATCTTAAAAGCTTATTATATAAATCTAGCTATTTTAATTAATATACTGAAATTTTGTTGCTGTCTATATAAAATTAAGTTGCTTTTATTTTTCAGCTGCAGTTGAATTTTTTCAGTAGTAGCAGTATCTAGGCACTGTCCTGCAGTTCAGTAATGGAAATTTCCCAGCCTCAAAGCACACTCTGTCTCAGTCAGCTGCAATAAAACTCTGAGTGATTTCAATATTGTTGTGTGCCTTACTTGTCCTCGGTTATCTGGAGCTTGTATCTTTTGAAAACCAGCTACTCCTCATGAGCTTGCTTCATCTTGCCCAAGACCTAAAATTCAGTAAACAAGCTGGGGATGATAAGAGAATTGAATCACCAGATAAAAAGTTATTTTACAGGACTGACAAAACAAAATATACATATAGTCAGTATTTACACAGCATATTACAGTGTCTTGTGAGTCTTCACTGAGGTCCTGCTACATGAGCCCTGTTTTCTTGTGCTGAAGCTTTATACACTGGAAGGCTATAAAGTTCTTACAAAAAGATTTAGTTAGTACATAATATCAGTCTCTTGATCTCTGCATTTCTGGTATCATTCATTGCTAAGAAAATTTTTTTTTAAATGAGATAAAATTATTACATAACCTCAGAAGTCTAATAATTTACAAATAGTAGAACATGCAGTGTGTTTCCCCCACACTTATTCTTGGTTCAGCTGTAGGCAGGACAAGTGATGCCTCCAGCAGAGGCAGAAGTCAAAGCATGTAGAAACAGGATTATTAGGATTTTATGTTGTCCAAATATTGCATTTTTAATGCTTTTTGCTCATAGCTAAAAATGCAGGGAAGTTTTGTAATGAAGAGGTTGGCTGATGTGAGGACAGAGGAAAAAGGGTGATGCAAGAATGAATAAAAGAGAATATGGGGGGGGAGGAATGTAAATTGAAGGTAAAATGAACAGGTAATGGGACTGAGCTGTGAGAATAGAAGGGTCCTAGTTGGAGGGGTGATATCCAGACCCCACTGCATCTGGCTGTGTACAAGTAAAGCCCTTGGCAGACACACAAGTCTATTCATGGAGAACCAGTTTGGGGAATGATGCCAGGCCTTCTAAAAAGAGCTCACCAGGACTTGCTTTCCCTGACGTTGGCGTCTGCTGGGGTGACGTTCATCACAAATGCATGTGGCTGCTGACTCTGATGGCACAAGTACACGTCCTACTTGTCTGCTGTTATTAGAGTTAATCTAAACCATGGGCAGTGGCTGAACAGAAACAAGTGGTAGGGGACAGTACACTAGTGGCATTCTGAGATTTTCACCAGGGTTGAGAATTCAGCCAGCATGGATGGCTGTACATCGCATGACAAGTGCATGGCAGCCTTTGGGAGCAAGCTGGAGGCTGTGGCACAGCAATTCTGAATGGAAGGTTCCGCATACAAATTGTCACACTGAGCTTTCCTGTGCACCTGACAAGGAAACAGGATTCCCTCTTCTCTGCTGGGCAGGTCCTGACCTTGCTGACATGGAAATGCAGAAGAGGCACCTCCAGGTTTATGGCTGCAGGGAAATCTGCATCTTTGCTGCCTACACCTATGCTGCAGGAGGGAGGGGAGGTATCAGTCTCCTTTCCTTGCACTTTGTTCAATCCACTGATCTGACAGCCCAAAGAGTCTCTACTGCTTATTTTTAATAGATTTTGTATAAATTACAGACATCAATTTCTATAGTCCAAAACTGATGAATCAGCATTCATTTTAAAAACCAAACATTTATTTTGCAATTTTGCATATCTATAGCAGATAGAAGTTGTGAAGAGATGAGAGATTTCCTGAAGGAAGTGGTGTCACCATATTTTGAGAGAAAGAGCCAAGCTGTTGGAATCTGTGTTGCATTATGGGGTAATGCAATACCTCTGAGTACTTCCTGTTTATCATGAGAGATATAGTTTTCACCACATCATAAAACTTGCAAGCATTTGTTAATAAACACTCCTAAAGAAAAAATAATATCCAAATATACAACCCATGTGGCATCTGTCATTATAAACAAAAGAAGGTTTTCATTATATATACTGGAGGACAATTTGTGTGAAAGCAGCAGATTTTGAGGGCCCCATCCAGGTCCTGCTGAAGGTCATGTTGCATCTCTCATTAGGGCATTGCACTCCAGCACGTGATTCTCCTTATACGTAAACAGCAAGATGTTTGAATGAGCAAGTGTAATTTTTACTATCATTCATCATTTTTTTAAACAATGTGGGGATACAGAGAATAAACATCTGCAGAATTGCAGCGGAGTCTTGTATGAAAACGGCAGAAGTAAGATTTGCTTTTAACAACAATAATCTGCCAGTTCTGAGGTACCTAATCAAATACACAAATTGTGCAGGTGTTCAGAGTGGTGCTGTCTCGCTGTGTGGCCTTTCTCACTTGACAGCTTTGTTGCCTCAATTAATTCTTCTGGATAAATTAACCTAGCTGGGAAAGGAAGAGCTGGGGAGCAGAAGGGAGCAGATTTTTCAACACCAGCAACCTTGACGGCACAATTTGCACCCCTAGCAGATAAAATCTTTGGCAAGGAAATGCAAATTATTGTGACTGATTCAGGATGTTCTTGTGATCTGTCTGGGACTTGGTCTGCAGCTGACAGACACACGGGGTGGGGGTTGGGGAGGGAATTCAAGGTTTCTGCCAGTTCCATAGGGAATAAGCATTTTGATAGGTAACTGTACAACAACACTGTACAGTGAGACACAAGACAGGCTGGTGCCTCATACAGCTTCACCACTGAAGGAGGCTTGTAAAGTTCAAAGCAAACTACAAGGCTTATCTGTTTGTTCAAGATGGAAACATCTGAACTGCAGTTTCATGTGGTAAAATCCTGCTGCACGGAAATGCAAGATGGGCAATGACTGTACAATTCTTACTTCTTTAAATGGCTATAACATTTAAAGCTCTGCCACACAGATATTGTTATCAGTTAGACAAGAGGAAAGACTGAACCTCAGAAAGATGTTCCCTCCAGCTACCAGCACTAGATGTAGCAAAATTGAATTAATAATTAAGACATTTGTAGCTTTTTGGATTTGAAAGTTGTAACAATGGAAATATGATCTGGCTCACATTATCTTTGTCTTACCTGACATATGGTAGTTATTATTGCAGATACCCAGAGCCTCATGATAAGAGATGCCTTTTATAAGTGCAATACATCCACTGTAATCAGGCACTACATTTATCTTCCTGCATTACTGAGTCTCTGGGTTTTGTACAAGTGACACAAAATTGTTGTGAGGATATATCACTGTCCTGCATCTCAACTAACTTTTCAGTATGATGTCTCATTTCCAACTGATGTCAACAGCCCAACCGAATCCCTGGCCTGGAAATCCTGAGAGAAAGACAATAAAGGCTGCTTAAAAAAACAAAAACAAACAAAAAAACCCCAAGAACGCACAAGAAAGAGCACAATTTTTTTAGAAAGATATGGCAAAATATCTGTAGGATGATGCTCTGCATCCAATTTTCCTTGTACCATTAATGGCAGCAGGATAAGGTTAAGTGACCACGCTCTGCCAAACAGCACGTGTGGGGGAGCAGACAGCAGATGTGCAGCCACTTAGCCTATGCCTTGTGCACCAGACCGTGGTATGGAAATGCACGTGGATATTTAATTGCTATTCAACTACAAGTTGCTTGGATTTATGAGTCTGGGAAGCGCAGATGCTGCAGTGAGGAATGAGTGTTTATTAGCACAGTAGCTGTGCTGGCCTTTCCTGCAGAGAGGCAAAGTGCCCCCGTCTAGAGAAAATGGATTAAAAGGGGGCAGTGCACCACTCTCATGTCCCATTTACCTCTGTGAAGTGCAGCTGGAAAAATGCCAATATATGGATACATTTCCATCATGAACTCTAAACAGATTTTACTGCTGCTTATTGCAGATAATAAAAATGCAGCAGCTGTCCTTTTATCAAAACCCAGTTTAGAGCAATGTATGCCTAAATAAGGGACATAAGCACCTTCAGGGGCAGCTACGTGGATAGATGAGAATAAACCCTTTAAGAGCTAGATTAGGAAGATGGGACTATTGCCCTGTATTCAAGCATTTTTCCAGTGCTTTTTGCAGTAACTCTCTGCGGTTATTCTGCACATGTCCCCTTTCCTTCTTGGTTCCTCTTGCACTACAGTCTTCCCCATGACAACATCCTGCTGGGCTGCTGCAGTCCCATTCAGTCCTCCTTTTGCCCCAGGGGCTGGGGCTGCTGGGTGACCTTCCTTCACTTCTCCAGTCAGCTTCCCTGCTCAGGCGTGTTCATCCTGTGCCCTTTTGAGGGAAGCCCCACCTAGGAGGTGAAGGGGGAGGTTAAGCATCAAATAGGAGCAAGGCACCCCCCAAAACACTCCAAATGTGCAGCAAAATTCTGATGTTTGTTCTCCCACTCATTTCGATCTCCATTCTCACAGTGTCCAATTCTTCTTTCCTGGGCTGGTATATTTTTTACTGAATTAATTTTCTTGCAGTTTACTGAGCTGCATGAGCTCATTAAAGAGTCAGACAAGCACCAGACCTGCACAAAGAAAGCAGCAGGGCTGGAAGCAGAAGCATCATTTTGATACCAGCAGTCCTTTAGATTTGGCTCAGCTGCCAGGTGATATCACTCCCTAAGACTAGTTTCAGCTGTAAAATTGGGAGGTTTGACTGCACTGCTGAGAAACCTTCAGACACTTCTCTTGCCTTTGCCATCCTTTGCTGCACTTTTCTCTGTTCTTGAAAAATGCAGGAAAAAGCAATCATGAGGGCAGTTTTGTAATGACTTCCCTACCACCTCCTTTCTGCTCGTCCTCTGCCTCTCCTTTGGGAAGCCATTTACTCTTCCCAAAGTCTCCCTGCTGTAATTCTCTGTGATCCTGGTGACTTTGTCCTACCCTCTCAGGAGCAGCTGTTGTCCACTAGAAATGCCCACCTGATCCAGGACCTTTTCCCTTGCAAACTGCACAAGCAAGACAGACAGACACAGGCTTCCTTTCTCAGGACAAGTGTTCAAAAAAAAGTATTACACAATGCCCAAGACATGTGCATTACTCACCAAAACAATCCTGGGGATCCTATTTGTGCCTCTCCTTTCTCTCCAGTGGTACCAGTGCCTTGAAGGCAGGACCCAGTAGCAGGACTGTGGCTGTATAAAACCAGAGCCTGCAATGGAGGGCACTGCCTTTGTGCAATGATCAGCAGCCCTACTGTGGAGGAGAGAAGTATCTTGCTGTGTTTGTTTTGTGATGTGTACTGATAATTTATACTGTTGGATTAATAAAAATAACAAGATAGAAGCTTTCCAAATGGAATCCATTGCTAACTGTCCTTCATAGCTCTACTCTTGTTCCACACACGCGGAAGTGTGCATTATCTGGTAAATCAAGTCATTAGAAACAAATAAATGCCTTTATATTGTAAGGAAAAAAAGTCTTTCTAGAAATACTGTAGAAACAGTCACATCCTCTATTTCTGCCTTTTATAAAAGGCAGGCTGTGTCTTATTATCATCAAGGAAGAAGTAAACAAATGTAATTTAATCAGTTCTGTCTTTTGTTGATTTGCATCAGCAAGAATAAAAGACAAAGGCAGAATGGAAAACAGCAGCTTTGTGCTAAAAGTTTCAATGCACAAAATACTTCTTTCTCCAGCTGTCAAACATTAAAAAACACTCTGCATACCAGTAATAATAAAAGTGTCAAACAATTGACCACAATGGGAATCACAATGCTTCATTAAAAGCTCTAAAGCAGAGTAGAAAAGCTTCCAGACATTTGCTAAACAGAACTAAATGCTCAGATACTTTCAAAAAGTGTCAGAAGATGCTTTCATCTAGTCTAGTCATGCAGATAAATATCTCCTTGCTTGTTCCAGCCCAGTCTCCGAGCTCCTGCTGCTTCAGCAGTAACAGCTGCATGTGCCACTTGCTGTCCTGAGGCCGAGGCAGCTCTAGTGCACCACAAGAGGTTAATGTCCTCTGCAGTGATGAGGCTCCATTGCATGTGGCAATCAGTAATTTTGTATTTACATACGTAAATATGTATTATTTGAGAACCTAACCTATTTGTTCAGCTGACAGGCGATGTTGTGATAAGGAATTTCGGCAGACAGGATATTCATAGATCCTTTATCTCTATGTACAATCAGAGCTAAAACGTCAAACAATACCCCGAATGAAGGGTTGTTTCAGTTCAATTTTCCCCCATTGTTGCTTTTCCTATTTTTTTCTCCCTCTGTCTGGTTACTGCCTAAAACTTGGCAGTGAGAGAAAAAAGGGAATGTGACTCACGCTGACAACTTCATTTGCTGTAAGAGACCTCAGTAATTGCTCTAACCCACTTACAGGAAAGCTACCCCTCCTCTTTCTCTCCTTCTCCACCCTTGGACAGACAGAGGCCACGCTTGTAACAGGGGCAGTCGGCTGCTCCCAGCGGTCAGGCTATCACTTACGGACTAACCGGGCCTTCCTTTTCACTTTCCTTCTGGATTTCAAGTTAACCCCTCACAAAAATTTAGAGCAGCTTCAGCTTGAGGGGCATCTTCCCGCCATGGATTTTTCATGAAGCCAGCAGTAAGCAGGGTTTGCAAAGGGCTCACGGCTCAAACGCAGCAGGAGTGAGGTGGCTGCTCCCAGAACACGCAGGGCTTGGCAGCCAGCACGGCAGCTCCAGGATAAAGCTGCCGAGGAGTCAAACAATTGTCGCCTTTTCCTTTCCTTGTGGGGTGGGGGCAGGGAATGGTAAATAGAAACAGGAGAAGAATCAGCACAGTGCCATGCAGCACTCTACCAAAATATATTTTCATTTTTACTTACATAATCAACATGAGAGCAGCATTCGTAGTGAGGTGGCGGAACAGATGGCAAAGACTTAGTTTTCAGCAAGACGTTAATTAACAACAACTCGGGTTTCTGCTAGAGAAGGGGGTTTGTTCTGCTCTAGCAGGGTTGAGATGGGTGCTTACTACGTAAAACAAAACTCAGTTTCCCCACAGAGAACTGTGATTTTTTTTTTCCATTACATCCCTGTTACTCTTCCAGGATACTCTCTAAAACACAGCAACATCCCAAATGCAAAGCCTTATAAAAAACAATCACAAGTTTGGGTCCTACCAGTAGTTTGGGATTGTCCTTGCAAACACTTTTGAATGCTCTGTGGACATAAAAACACAAAGAGAAAAGGGAAGAAGAGTCATGACTGAGAGAGCTGTGTGCAACTTACACTGCAGGTGAGGCTTGTGTTATGTACAGCAGCTTTCACAGAGATATGATTGAAGCTAAGGCTTTCTTAGATGCCCTGCATGAAGTTCTCTCTCCTCTTTCCTCTGTTCCACACACTTGGACTTCACATCTTCAGCACACTGATGCAGCTGAGTTGGAAATAGCTGTCCTAAGGGGGACTGAAGCAGAAAGTAGCTATGAAAGATATTTATTCAAACCACAGGCAGAGAATACATCACGCAGACACAATGAATAGGGAAATGGCACATGAAGCTGAAAAGTCTGGCCTCTATTTTTCCTTTGATAAGCTGTCTGGACATCCAGACACACTGAACAGCCCACAAATATCTAGCTCTTCCCTCGCTGTGCTGCCAGGTGATGGGAGATTGCTTTTTCCTGCTTTGCATTCAGCATCAGTGGCTCTCCAGAGTTACATGCCCAAGTCCTGCAGAGGCCTGTAGGCCACATTCCTCTGGGGATTACAATCCATCCCAGCAGGAGAGAGGGAAGAGATGCAGGCCAAAAGGGATGGGGAGGAAGGAGTTGAGGGGAGCAGGGAAGGAGTGAGCAATAGAGAACATCCAAATGAATACAGGCAGGAGCTGGAGGACAGTACTGCAGGAAAGGGAGAGGGGAAGCAGTCATACACTCTGTTATACAAAATAGGGCAACAGGGCATCAGATTAATCTGCTGTGGAGCTTGGAAATGACCCCATTATTCCCACGTCTCAGGACTCATCCCTGTGCTGCCAGCAAATCTCTAACACCTGACAAGAAACCCATTCTTCAAGAAACCCAGTCTGCCCATTCTAGTGACATGCACATCTAGAAAGGATGCTTTTCCATTACTCCCACTTTCTCCGTGCAGGCAGTAGATGGCTGTGGATCTGTGCTGCAAGCTGAAAATCACGCTCTACTCATTACCTAGAGGGAGTGAACAATATTATTGCAGATGATTCTTTATTTTTTTCAATGTGTGTGTTAAAAACATAGTTGGGATGAGCGAAAAACTACATTACAAGAATACTGCAGTTATCGAGTCTAACTAAAAAACTGAGTATGTGCTTGAACTGAGAGTGTCTGTTCCACCTTTCAGCAGTTACTTTAATTCAAAATTTCAGGTAGGCTCCCATGCCTATTGCTCTCAACCACAAGAAAGTACATCCTGACATTGTTACACTGAGCACAACTAACCTGCAGAATTGTACACGACTTTGGCCTCTATTAGTTCATGTTGTGTTAAACCAGAAATGGGCCACAGAGAAGATCTTGCATACATCAGATGGCAGAGATTCTTTGCAGGATGATTTTCAGGAGAAGTGCCAGATATCACTGAAACTGCGCTTAGGAGGTGCAAAGTAAAGGAAAGAAAAGAAGACCAAAAATTGTATTCTGCTTAGCCTGTCCTCCTTTTGCAGGGGTTACGAGGGAAATGTGAGAATCAGCAGAACTGCCTCTGTACTTACGGCTGCTTTTTTGGGAGGAGTGAAGAGTGATAAAAACCCTCGGCAGATATTACCTTTAAAAAAATATTAGCAGCATAACAAGAAGTTAACTCTTCAAGCAAAAGCAAAAAGAGAAGCGACCAACAGATGCACAGACAAGCACTGACTTCAGTGGAGCTGCAAGGCTGAATTTGGCTCCAATTCTGTGAAGTACTTTCAAAGCAGGAACATACTGCATACAAATGAGCATTAAATAATTCGCATCATTAAGAGAGCTCTGAGCAGCTCATCTGGACTTTGAAAAAAGCTAAAGCAAATGTAGATTGTTTGAATACCATTAGGGACAGTCATTAACGAGCACTAAGGCATCTACAGTATTGACACAGTGCTGTAATAAGAGACCCATCCTCCTCCTTTTCTTTATTGATTTGTAGAATTTCTTACACATGAGATTTAGAGTGTGACAGAGCTCAGCAATTCATGTAGGAACAACCCTTAAAGCACTATACAATTACATCTTTCAGTTTTTAAATTTTTTAATCTCTTTAATTTTTAATCTCTTCTAATTTTGGTTTTGAGAAACATGGCCCTGTCTGTTTGGTGTAGATACCACAGACAATTTCAACACCAATGTACACCAAAGAAAGAAAGGCAAATAGGTAAATGGATGTATCCAGGGTGACACAGAAGGAGCTGTGTAACAGAAACAGTCAAAAGGCTCTGGATGCCCAGTTTGCTGGTTGAAGCATCACACTCGATCAGCTCTAAGCAGAGCTGCTGTAGCATTGGGATCAACTGTGGCCTCATACCATATCTCAAATGCTGGGAAACACGTGGGACAGTGCAGGGACAGTGCAGAAGAGATGAGGTGAAGAACCCAGGTTGTGCAAAGAACCAAAGATGCACTGTAGTTGAAGTTACTCAAGTGCCAGAGCTGCAGGAGTTGAGAAGTGATGGAATACTGAGAGCTAAATATGTGCAGCAAAGTGCAAAGGGGGAGGCAGGGGCAGGCACCAGCCTACAAGCAGTTGAAGGGGAGCTGGAAGGAATCTTTAATGAAGGCAGAAATCGTTCTGGGTGACTCAGAATATTGGTATTCACAAAGAGAATTGAGAACAGGCAAAAATAAATAAAGCTGAAAGCAAAACCCAAAGGCCAAATCCCTCTCAATAGCCAGAACACTGATATAATCTGAGCAACCAAACAACAGGTCCTTGTGAAAACCTCTCTCCAGCTACTTCCTGCACACCAGCCTCTCTCCCGGGCTGGTGAGGGCTGCAGGCAGCTCCCACTGCCCAGCCCAGGAGCTCTGCAGGCTGCTCTTGTGCTCACACCATTTTTCTTGCAAAATGCAGCCCCGGTGGTCCTCCCTCACACCCCCAGCCCTTGTCTTTCCTGTGACATCTCAACTAGTGCATTGTGTAACCTCACAAACTTCCTTGAGCAGCTCAGCGTGGCGTTCATTAGCTGCCAGCTTTTGTACATGTCACAGGCACACATATCGGTCCCTGACAGAACCAAAATCGCAGTGGTTTTATTTATGAGTGCATTTAATGCTAGCCAGCTTCCAGATCCTGCTGCCATCAGCCAAAAATGTATGCAGGCAGCATTTAACTAAAACCCCAAGTTCTACAAGTTTTACAGTGAAGATTGAAAACCAGCTTAGTTTCAAAATTTTTTTTTATACCAGTGTGATGGCTTTTTTCCTTTTTTTTTTTTAACTTTTCACTTAAGAGTAGTCCAAGAAGTTACAGTTATATATTTTGGAGCTGAGATCAGTACGACTAAAGAACAGGAAAGACTTCCTGACAGAGAGATCTATTAGTCAATGGAGCAGTCTCCCAAAGGAGGTGATGGGAGCACAAGAAGTGCTTTAGCAGAGCTAAAGCCAGTATTAAGTGTTCCAAGTGATGCAGCCAGCTCCAGAGGATTGCCATGAGACACAGCCCTCAGCAAGGCAGAATGACTGCCATTAGGCTGCTAATGCACATCCTGGCCTGGCCAACTGCTAGTGGGGATAGTTTACTGACTTAAAAGGTCATTAACAAGAAAATAGTAGAAGACAATTTTCTAATGGCAGGGGCAGCCTCTGCAACATGTCTTCCATTACATGAGGTGATTATTAGTAGGGGGAAGAAACAAACAGTTTTCATTAGTATTTGTATTAGGGCTTATTCATCGGCTCTTCCTTAAACTACCTAAAAGTAAAAACCACTAAATAATTTACCCTGCAGAAAACAGCCTTTCCAATCTCTTGCTAGCATTACCAAGGAAATAAAAAAGTACAAACCACCAATTACAAAGGCTTAAGACTGGGAACACAGATCTATAATCTCTTTACCTTAGAAAGCAAACAAAACCAAGACACAAATTGAAATGCTACAATTCAGGCAAAACCCAGCCTTATAAACTCTTCCATGAGGAAGAACATAATTGGTGAGGGGGGGAGGAAGATTAAACTGTTTTCCAAAGGTTTTAGTGTCTTTTAGTTTAGTACAAAATCCAGCACTTGAAATGCTTTCCTTACAATTTTCTGGTATCACTGCACTGTGCACCAGGAATATTGTCTCAGTGGTTTAGCTGGTAACTTCCAAACACATTGTATTTAGACTTTAAATGTAACCTTAATACTGAATGTCTGGAGTTTGATATTCATTTTAGTGTCTTGATCCATCAGGACACTAAAAACTGTACAGGCAATCAGCGTGAGATCTGTACTAAGAGGAAGCTCTGTCCATGTATGATTTGATATTTCTATCATTTTGAAGAGATGGAAATCCTTTGGAGGGGGGACAGAGAGAGGGAGAGGATTTTTGTCTGGTTTTAAAAGCAGACTCACCAGTGCAACACCAAACCTTGCCTGCACTGTTGAATTTGACACCTTTGTCTCAATGGCAACTTCTCCGTTCTTCAGAAAGATATGGGGTAGAAAGAGGGAATTGGCAGAGTCATCTCAGTGGCTGATTCACTCTCCCATCTCCAAGTCCCTCATGGTAGGGGTTCAACAGGAGCAGGGCTAAAGCAGCTGTGCTCTAGGGAGTCTTCTGACAGCCAGCACCAAGGACACGGTACCTGGAAAGACCAGTGACCTTCGGCCAGTTAGGTCTGTCAGAGGAAACTCTTGATGTGTGTCCACGCTCACCCCATGCCAGTCATTCCAGCTGCTGGAACAGTTGTGTGGAATTAGCTGCATCAACAGAAAACAATTGGGTAAAATATCTGTTGTCAGTGGCCCGACTCGTGTTACCTGTGCTTGTCTGTAACCCAACAATTAGATCCATCATTAGCAGCTTGACTTAATTATAACTTAGAACTTCTCCAAGCATAGACTTTGCTCAAGATTTTAAATGACTATAATTAATTATACAGAAAGCCTGAAGTGTCTTCTCGTCTGTTGTTAAAATTATTTTTTCCTTTCCCCACATTGACACCAGAAGGTGGTTTCATAAAGGAACTGGGCTGTCAACTAAAAGATTAAAAAAGAGGCATCTCTTGTAGAAAAATATGCAGAGAAACACCTTTTATGTCCTATATAAAGAGGAAAAAGGCTTCAGAATTTTTTAATCTTGACCAAGAGATGCAAAAACGAGTATCATTCTAACCTACGCTTGTTTAGTCCCACTCGTTACAGGAATGATTTATTTCTTGCCTCAGATTTTTGGGAAGCTTTTTCCACCCTCCCCGAATTACTGCTGTTATCAGAGATCTGGTATTGGGCAGCTGGGCCCCAGCCTGAACCAACTGCTTGAATCTTAACCAGGAAAAATCAAACCACAGAACTAATGCCAGAAAAAATGGCAACTTCTTAAAAGACACAGGGAAGGAAGGTTTTATCATGCAAAGAAACGTTTCCCACTCGGCTTTCCAGTGCCCACCCGCAAGATGGAAGCTTTAAGGGGAGGACACCACGCCCAGAGGTCCGTGCAGGTTGTGCCACGGCCGAATTCCCGCACGCTTTCCCAGGCTTTTTGGTTCGCTCCGGCCGAAGGAAGGCGGGAGCCCTCTAGGGGTGGCACACGGAGCCCTGAAGGGACATGGGGCACCTGCCGAGCCATTCGCCTTTTCCATGCCGAGCCCCTCCTGCCTTACCTTGACACAGGAGCACTGCCCTGGCATGTTCAAGGGCCCACAAGCTGAAGGTCTACACAGAAAATCAGGCTGGGTACAAGGAAGTCGCAGGCTTTTTCCTGGAAGTGCTTACTCTACAGCCTGGAATATGATGTGGGAAGTCTCTTTCTATGGTTGGTGCAATCCCTTCAGGGAAAACAGAACACCAAAGTGCAGACTGCAGTTCTGTAGCTAGCCTGGCTCACCACAACACAGGTAGAATTTTTTCTTCTAGGCTATGCAAAAAGGACTTGGTTTTGCCTTACTGTGTGCCTCAAGCATACTGTGAACTCTTGTATAAAATGAGCAGGTTTATCTTTGTCAAGGCTTGTTTAAAATAGTTCTTTCCAAGAGCTACTTCTATTTGAATGCTAGGTAACAGCTGCAGCATTTAAACATTTAAATATTTTCTCATTCTAATGAGAACTTAAGATCCTTTCCAAACAGCTCAACATAACAACATGAGAATGTGGCAAACCCAAACTTCAAAACATTTTGACTTCAGTAAAAAAAAAAAAAAACACAAACAACACCCAAAATAAAACACAAGTATCAAAAAGCATCTAACAAGATATTAAGAATTTGCTGTAGTGAAACCAATAACAGATTTTCTTGGAGATCCAAACCAGAAGAGTGCAAGAACAGCTTAACACTTTGAAGAAACCCACCATGGTTATTTGGTGTTTTTTAAAATATAAGGGATATTGACCATAAAAGACCTGCACAGTTACATGTGCAAAACTGCAGTATCAATTTGATGAAACAGGTAAATACCCATTACAGTCTCTATATGTAATTTACAAACAACTTTCTGCATGACATATTCAAGGTTATGCTTGACTTCTTAAAAAAAAAAATTAGAGACAGTAAGATGAAAGCCTGCAATCTACATTAGTGTTACTTGAATAGCAAACTTGATCTAGATGCAGAAAATGTTTTATCTATCCCTCACCAAATGGCAGAGATGTGAAGTCTGCATTACTAGGAGAGCCCATATTTCTTAATGTTCTTCCAGTCTCTGAAGAAGCGCTTCTGCTCACTCCATTTCCCAGGTGGAGAGGACAGGCATTTCCAGGCTGTTGGCAGAGCCCTGGTTTTGGCTGGGATAGAGTTAATTTTTTTCCTAGTAGCTGGTACAGTGCTGTAGTTTAGATTCAGTGTGAGAATCATGTTGATAACACACTGATGCTGTAGTTGTTGCTAAGCAGTGCTTACTCTCTATCAAGGACATCTCAGTCTCCCAGGCTCTGCCAGTGAGGAAGTGCACAAGAAGCTGGGAGGGAGCTTGGCCAGAACAGCTGACCCAAACTGGCCAAAGGGCTGCTCCTTTGCATTCACTTCCACTGGCTTATTGATTGTTTCTTGCTCAAACCCTCCAGCAACAGAGCCTGCAATGACTGGAGTCCTGGAGCAGAAGGTTGGCTCTGAGCCCCATGTTGAACACATGGGTGGTGGGGATCTGTTGGATGAGAAGGAAAACAGTCACGAGTACGACAGCACAGCCGAGAATCAGCAATGCCTGGATTTCATCTCCTACTATTCAAAAGGACCCAGCAATGCCAATGTTGGGCACCAGCAAGGAGAAACAACAGTGATGTCCAGTCCTGTTCTCAGCTGCAGCTGGAACAGGCTCAGACCTAGAGGAAGGCAGCGCTCTTTGTTAGGAAGTGCCAGGGATTCCTAAGAGACTTTGTTCAGCTCTGTGTTGCTATTGGCAAAGATCAGCTGTAGTTGCCTTTGGACTGTGGAGTTACCTGGCTGATGGACTCCCACAGCTGCTTTACAAGACCACAGAAGAACAGTGGCAGTCAGCTGCTGCTTGTGCTCCCTGGTGAACCCAGTCAATCACAGGCTGGAAAACTGCTTCTAAACCTAGTCAAGCAAATCCCCAGTCTACACTTTTCTGGGAATTTACTGCTTTTTCAGAGATTATTACAAGTGAATTTTCACCCCTGCAACTCTTACTGTTAAAAAAGTAAAATAAAAACAAGCAAACAAAGACTTTTAGAACCATGAAATGGAAGATCTTTTCAGGAGTTTTGAGGTTTGATCTGAAGTAGGTTCAAGCACGCCCACAACATCTTGACCAGAATATACCTGATGATTCATTATGGTTATACTTATTTTTGTATTTCAATAAGTACTTTATCTGTTTCCCTGTGATGCAGCATTCTGGGTTCTTGTAGACTTTTATTCTCTTCTTCTCTAGGATAAATACAAAAGCATTTAGACAAACTGCCTGAAAGATTGCATCTCTCAGATCCCCTTGTTAAAGCTTGCCTTTTGTCAAGTCTTCCATTTCTGTCCTGCTCTCCTTATGTCTTCCTCTCCTGATATGAACACCAGCACTACAGAAACAATCACAGACGTTAGCTTAGCTTCCAAGCCTTACTTGTATTTCAGGTTACCCGCCTTCTTAGAACTTCTTCTATGTTCTGTAGTAAATTAGCCCTAACATACTCTAAGAATTCATTCTCCAGCCTCCCACTTCAGTGGTCAAAGACCACCACTTCAACAAGTATGCAAGTAAATAAATTGCCACCATCTCTGGCTGCAACAGGGTCTTTCAGATCATTATCACGTTACTGCGGGACACAGGCAGTACATCCCACTTAACCTGCATTGCCACTGTGGTCAGCTGGGAAAAGAAAGGAACAGATAAAATCAATAAATTAGAGGTACACAGTCCTAAAATGGTTTTAGTGATGTTCATCTTTTCAAGCAAGCACACTCTGTAATCCCAAGGATTGCTTCCTTCTAGTGCTTCCACTGACCTCTTTTCCCAGAAAAGCCCTATGGAAGAAGGTAACCTGGTGAGACAGAGTAACCACTCAAAGATGTGCAACATGACCTACATGAAAAAGTTGCAACATGAGCTACTCGAAATATTAGAAGGAAACATATCTAAGAAAAGAAACAAGCAGTGCTTCGAATCACTATACTTTATTAATACTTCAGAAACATCAGATCCTACAGTGGCAAGTTCTTATCCCCACCTGTTTCTGATCACTGTTTTGAAACAACTTCTTGCAATATGCAAATAGATACATGAGGCACTGTGTGAATACAAAAGTGACAATACAAAAAAATCCCAACAATTAAACCTCATGCAATACATACATATATAAAAAAATATGGTAATGTAGCATAATACACACAAGCACTGTTAGAACAATCCATGTAAATGAATGTACAATATGCATAGCATTTAATGATCAATGACAACAAGTTTCTGACCTGTGCATAAAACCAGTCAGCTTAAATAAGAGTTTTAAGAGACTAGATAACTGGTTAAGCCACAGCTTATAAAACCTGCTGTACTGCAGCTTTTCTGCTCAGGGTCACAAGTGCAGATTAGCATACAAAATAAATAAGGACTATGATTCTACAAAACTTGGCTAACAGCTCCTATTTCAAAGTCACTGGCCCTCTTACTTTCATTCAAGGTTCATCAGCCAACACAGCGGCAAGAAATGTGCCTAAAGCAACAGCTCCACTCTTGTACTGTTTTAATACTGATAAGAATATGTATTTTGAAGTCAGCAGGAGTAGTTACAGAGGTCTCACTTACCACTACACAAGCACGGGACTGGCATTACAGTATGGAGCAGACCCTGAAGAATGGCACTGACTGAGAGGTCACTGAGCCTCGGGATGTGCTGCTGCTCCCAACCTGACTGCTCAGCCAACTGCAGCAGGAGAGAGAGAGCTGGGGAGGGGAAGGAAGGCAGAAAGATTTCCCCCCCACTCTCAACAGTGCAAATGTTTGAAAGCACAAACAATCTGCAGGAACAAAGAAATACAGAGACAAGAGCGTTTCTGAAGTCCTGTAAGCAGGGTGAGAGCTATTGTTACCTGACATAAGCTTAAGTATTCCTGTGGAGTAAGATACAAATAACAGGATTTTCTTCTCTCATATCCAATACTGGTCCATGCCAAAGCAACAGTTATTGTAGTCTCTTATCTTCCTAGCTGACATGGTTCTTTTTAAACTCCTGGTGTTGCAGGCCTCCAAAGATTGGACCAAATTCACTATGGACACAGATGAAGTGAAAATTACAAAGTGGCAACTAAACTGACTTAACGGCCAATGGATTTTACAGCCTAAAAAGTAGGAGGGGGTGACAATGTAAAAGGACATAAAAGATAGAAAAAAAGAAAACTGGGAAGGAAATAGGGAGGACACAGAACAGAAGTGACTTGCAGAAGAGGAAGTTAAAAGTAATTAAAGTCATTAAGTTAAAGGAACTTAGAGTTCAAAACTTTATACTGGCCTTTTTTTGTCAGTATAAAGTTTTGACCCCAAATAAAACAAATATCTTGCTATTATTAAACACACTGAAGGAAAAAAAAAGGGTGTGAAAAACAGACAAAGAAAGCAGCATTAATCATGCAATATTCAGCTGAATGCCTTTTCACAAAGTTATAAAGGGCACCATGAAAAAAAAACGAAGTATTTTTATTGCCCTGAGAAGGTCCCCATAGGATCACCCTGGTTTCCTAGCTATTATCTCTTTATCCTTGGACATCCAAAAAGAACCATCATTGCTTAGATAAAAGAATAAATAGTTCCTGGCAGGAATGATGGTCACACATTCCATTTGCCAAATGGAACAAACCTTCTACCTGCCTAATGTATTGCCTCAAAAGGGATAAATAACTTCAATGAGTGAACCACTAGATCAGGAAGGACCAATGACATTCCTGTGCATGGAAATCCAGAACCATTGAATCAGTAATAACTTCAGTATTTGATGTATTAATATCTCCTGGAAATTAGTAATCAGGCTTAATAGTTGAGGGAAAATTCAATAATCAGAATCTAGCTAGTCACAAAGCCCAGATATATTTAACTTTCTAAGGAGCTGAATATATCTTGTCTCTTCAACTAAAAAGCGCATAATAAGACATAAAACTGACTGAGAGGAGTTTGTTATCAAAATAAAACAGACATTACAAAGCAGCCAAATTCATTTGCTTGAAACAGTGGTTTTCAGCCGACAGTGCACTGCCAACTCTTCTAGGCTGCTTTTATTTTTATTCCATTGTTTGCATTCCAAGAAGCTTGAAAACATTTCTTTTCCTATTGATTTTGTCCTCTTCTGTTTAACAAAAGCTGCATCTTGCTAGATTTTCTATGTGGCCAACACAGCTGTCCCTTGTTTATTTTTGTGTGTGCCAGCAGCAGCGTGCACAGCTTGGAACATGCATTAAACCAGGGACACTGAACAGCTTGTGAGCGCTCAGGTCTGAGGGGTCACACCAAAATAAAGATTTAAGTGATTCTCTGGAAGATTTTGGTTTCCTGTTCCATGCAGAGATAAGGTTAACTGTCACAAGAGCCTACCAGCTCATTTTAAGGCATTATTTTAAGAAGGGTCTATGACAGATATATTTTCAGAGGTGCAGTGACTCCTTCAAGTCTCCATTTGTTTACTTCTCAGCTGACATGACTTATATAAATAAAAATAGCTTTAAATTAAATAAAATCCAAGAAATATATTAAGCCCAACCAAAACACATTCAGAAAGTGTCTGGCTTAGCTCTTAAGAGCTGTCAATGCTGCAAAATAAATACTCCACAGGGCTGGCTACTTTAGTGGCTTGATTCAGTAACACAGAGAGGACCAGCCTCTTGGTTTTGATGCTGTTTGAAAGGTTATGATGAACTTGGCAGAAACCCCCCTGCTGTCTAGCACTACTCAAATGCAACCAGACCTGCTATAAACTTGTGCTTAGGAACAGTACATAACTTCATGTAGACTGGGAAGTTTTGCATTCATTTGAAAGCTCATTTTTCTCCTTCTCCAATCCTTTCCGGGTGGCATTTTGTTCATCAGGAGGGTTTGCTCCTCCAAAAGGGGAAATGGACCATTTCTTCCTAGAAGGATTCTGTCTGAAGGCACAGGCCCAGTTGCAAAAGGGACAGTAATAGAACTAAGCAGGGAAATTTAATTCAGGCTTAACCAGAGCTAAATGATACATGAATCATCTGCAATCTGCTCTGTTGTGGCTAACATCCCCCCCACCTTCTCCCTAAAAGCATTTGCTCGATACTTCAGTACTATAAGACTAGAAAGAGACAATGGCTGGTGCTGTACATTCAGCACCTGCATCCACAAGAATACAAATAGTTTAACCAACAGAGCCAAACTTGTACAATGAGTAGAGCTGGAAAATTAATTTAGACTTTACTGTCTATGCCCTTTATAGATTGAGGGTATTCGCTGGTTACCTTTTGTGCAATGCCATTTAAAAAATACCATTTACAAAAGTTCTTGGCCACTTGTTTTGGAAACACCTTTTTTAGGTTAGTTTTTGAAGTCTTTAGGTTAGTTTTTAGGTGGGTTTTTGTATCATTTTTTTTCTTGCCTGGGAGGGAAGCTTCAACCCCAAAGAACTGATTTAAGCTATCAACTGAAAACAGGTTTTCCAGTGCAGACAGCCAACTTATCTCCAGAATTCAGAAAGCCAGAGAAGTACTTGTCCCAACATCCGACAAAATAGTGGAAATTTTAGTGGCTTCTCACGACAGAAAGTTAATGGCACTGGAAATGCTTTTTAAAAGAGCAGCATCGCATCTGACTTGGAATTGAGATAAGTGTCTATTAAATGCTATTAAAGTCATCACTGTGATTAACACTACTCAACTGCCAACACTGCTGTAACCACTCTGTGCCCAATTACTCATCTTGCAGGGCTCAGCATCCCCTCCACTCATTAACACACTCCACGTTTACTCACGGCAGCACTTGCACAGTGACCAGGAACTGCAGAGGCTGGATGTGTCCTCTTAGCACTACTTTACATGGGAGGATGTTTGGAAAAATCCATTTAGTAGCATTAGCTTCCAAGGTAGCCTTGAGGGGTCACAGTAAGTCACCTTGGACACTTTTAGTGCTATTCCTTCTTTGGCTGTTTGAAGACAGAGTTACCACAGCTGAGCTCTGCCTTTTTAATGGGTGTGTTTCAATTCTTTCAAGCACTGGTATTTTGCTCTAAAGAACTGACATTTGTAGCTCTATTTTCCAGCCCACTTCCTTTTTAAAATAGGCATTAATAATACTTAAATGCATTCCTGTCTCTCTCTCTCACTCCTCCATCACTCAGAGGGTGGATTTTACTTAATCTCCCTCTGTTCTAAAAATTTTCCTCCATTTCTATCACCTGTATTCATAGAAAAAAAAAAAAAGACAAAAGCCAAAATGAGCCCCCAACAAATGTCATTTGTAAAATATTAATCTTTTCTCTGTCAGACCCAGAATATTCACTGTCTTAGGTGTGTGTGTTTGAAGGAGAGGATGGGGAAAGGAAAGGAAGGTAGAAGCATGAAGTACCCATAAGCAAAAGAGATGTTGGATACCCACTAAGCAGAACAACTGAAGCCAGTTTCCAATCAAACAACAGAAAAATTTAAGTGTGCTCTCTTTTAAAAATTCAGGCTCCTTTAAAGAGCAATTTTTCTTCTGCTGAGTGCTAAAATGCCGCAGCAGACATTCATTTGGAGTCTAGTAAGACATGAAAATTATTCAACATACGTCTTGAATCCTTCAGCTCATTTCTACAGCTTTCTCCCAAACAGTATTTGGGATTTTCCTGTAGATGACACATTAGGAATTACTTATTCTAGTGAATAACTAGAACTGCCTTTTTTGACCCATTACAATTTCTGTTGACCTGACCAGGCTTTTTAAAGCTAGTAAGAAGTCTCTGAAAACAAGAGAAATACTTTTAATCCACGCTGCAATCTGTATGAGTTCTCAAAGACTGTTCCTACCCATTTACATCTCAAAGAAATGAAGCACTATGTCAGTCAGAATGAATGCAAATGTAAGGGAACAGCTTCTAAGAATGCAGAATTTCTTCCCTAGAGCATTGCTTGAGAATTAGATTTTATGATTGCCACAGACAGCTTTCTAAAGGCCCACTTCACTTAGCTCCCATAAAACAGAAATTATCAAATTTGAAACAAAAAAGGATATTCTCACATAGCTGCAAGCAACCACCAAAAGACTTAAGACTTTCTTTCCTCTGTAATGCAAATCTGCCCAGAAAAGGTTGAAATAAAAAAACCATTACAAAGAGTTTGGCTTGTTCAGTCCCCTCCACCTTTGAGGAAATTTGGCAAATTTCAGAAACTAAACCATACCATGAACTTACCAACTTTTCACACCTCTGTCCATAAATACAGCAGCTTCCCCCTCTCCTGATAAACCTCAGATAGCAATGAAATCAAACAGTTCTGCAGGATTCTTATTATATTAATAATAGAACTATTTCCAAGACACCAAGAGGCACTAGTGGTCATCAGGATTTAGCATGGAATTGAATATCTGGGCTAGAAATCAAAGAGAGAAGAGTTGATAAATCCAAGGGGATTAATGCAGAAGTCTAAGGGCTTCCTTAACTGAAGCAGGTTCACTACAAACACTGATGCCCACCCCACCAGGCTGCCATAATGGAAATCCTTCCCCATATATTTTAGGACACCAAAATGTAGGATGGAAAACTGTTTACAATCTTCTCAGAAGAAAAGCTCCAGTGGCAAAACAAGGCAGTCACTGTCTGAGCTGCCGTGTAGTGAGAGAGGAGGTCACTGAGGAGTTCCTACATTAAAAACTGTAGGATCTTCCACAGTAATTCCAGCAAAAGCCTTGGGTCACTGTGTCATCCCACATCAGCGAAGAATCCAGAGGCTGTGGAGAGGGACAGTATTGCTCTGTTCTTCCTCTAGCCATTCCAGCCCTTCTACCTAAACTTCCTCCCTAAGCAACATTAACACTCAACATATTTTAATCAACAGGACTGACATACTGCAATGACATGTGCTTCTAAATGTGGCATACAATCTTGCTGCCAGATGCAAAGCACTTTTTGTTTAGACACTGAAATTAATAACAAATTTACCATTGAGCCTTCAGATCTTGTTGAGTCCTGCTAGCCAGGCAAGACAAAACACAACCAGAGGCTCTAGCATGTCGTGAATAGAGCAGTTGTGCAACACCCTCACACATTCATTACAATTCTTTCATCCTCTGAGCTTCACAGTTCCTTAGAAAGTTATTCAGGCCCAAAAGGTTCATGAAGTGTGGCCAAAGTAATCTTCCATTAATAAAGAAATTGTTACTAAACTGTTTCTAGTTGTATTACTAAATTTTCTTGTGAAGGCCAGAAGTTACTTCTTTTTAAATGAAATAATTACTCATATTGTTACTTTATGATTAACTCTCTAGAGCTTTCTGCACAGGGCAGGGAGTAAATCACAGTGAAGCTTTTACTACAGACCACAAGATTTGGCAACAAAGAGATGTTCTCTTGAAACCTAGTTACCACTAAAATAATTCACAAAACTGAAACATTTAAGTGCATCAAGGAAAACAAAAAGTCACATTTTAAAAACTAGGAACTGGCTGAGCAGACTATGATAGGCAGCCAGCAATCCTTGGGTGAAATACTTAAGGCACTTGAGGGTAGTCAGTTTTTTTACACCAGATAATAAAGACAGAGACACTTTAAAATTCCAGTTTAAATAAAAACCACAACAAAATAAAGTAACACTGCAAAACATTCCTCCAACTGTAAAGTTCAGAAAATTAACAAATAAACACAATAAAAATAAATTTCTCCTTTGTTATAGTACACAAAGTAGTGGCAGGAAGAGCACATTCACCTGCTTGAGCACACAAACTGCAAAGATCTCTCTCAAATACCACAAGAGGGGACTTTTCTTTTCAGGTTGCCAAATAGCCAATAAGCATGTTTCTTAGGGAGAAATAATCCAGTGCAGTTAAAAATCAGATTCCAGTCTATAAACCAGAGCATCCCAGAAAGCAGTTGATTTTCTGTCATTTTCCCTGGGATATTTCTAGCTAGTTTTCCTGCTTTTTCTGGAGCATCCAGTTTTATTTTCTCCTCTCCATACACACAAATGTCAAATGTTTCTGTTTGAATAAAGAGGCCGCCTCATTCTTGTAGTATCTTTGGTACAAACCAAAAGCACCTTACACAGCACACTGGTGTCACCCAGTCCCTACACCCCGAGCCTGTTCCTGCAGAACACACACAGGAAGAAGCTTTTCTGTGGTGGGGACAGCTTCCCCCCTCCAACTTCTGAAGTAACATCACAGTTAAGTACAACGTACAGTGCTCTTTTAAGCACTATTTTAAATTTTCACTCAGAATTCATGAAATGCATATTCTCATCCATTAGCTTATACCTATTATGGTTTCTTACCACTTCCAGGACAGAGGGATATGACCAGCAGCCCTGGGACACACTTTAGTGTCTGCTCCCAGAGATGAAATAGCTGTACAAATCTCCACGTCTGCTCAGTGTTTTTTGAGGGGAGGGGGGGAAAAAAGGGAGAAGGAAAAGACAAATGGGAACTCAGTAAAAGGGGCCTTGCCTTTCTGTTCCATGTTCGTCCATTTGTCCTTTTTTCCTGATACATTTTGCCTACTGTATTAGAGGCTTCTTCAGTGGAAAGCAGTTCCTTACATGAACTTACTCAAACATTCTGGACTAAACAGATTCTGTCACTGTGTGGCTGCTGCCTCGCAGCTGAGGAAGTTAAAGGGTGAGCTCTGAGCATCATCATCAGCCCTAGGGTTCTTAGAGTCTCTGAGACAGTCTGCCAGGATGTCCTGAGGATCCCTCAAGAACACCACCAGAACAGTGATGTTGTCACTGGATCCATTTTCCTTGGCAGCAGCCACCAGTCTTTCTGCTGCTTTGAGCCCCACTCCTTTGGTCTGCATCAAATGATCCAGGACCAAGTCTACAACCTCATGGGGCTTGATGGCATCAAAGAATCCATCGCAGGCAAGGAGCAAGTAATCTTCTGAGCCAGTCAGCTCGAAGGAATCTCCATCTGCATCACCAGAGACGTAGGGCTTCTGGCATATGTCACCTGAGACAAGCAATCAAAGTAAAGGCTTTATTACTTCACATGCAAACAGTTACTTCTCTACCCACCAATCACTTTAACTGTCCTCAAGGACGGCCAGATCATGTTCCAGAGGTACCTGATGCAGGACAAGAGTAGTCAAAAGCTATGGAATAAGCATGGAAGACTTCAGTTTCTTTAAGGATGCTTGGAACCCACCTAAATCCTGTGGGTTTCTAAGGAGTTACTTTAATTTATGATCCCCTAATTTTGCAGGGAAAATAAGGAATTTTCCTAAATTTTTTCTCTCAGAAATGTATTTGTGCAAGGAGATAGTCAGGCCTTCATTTTGCAGGTGTGCCTCTTGTACAGCCTTTGGAATGCCATGAAAATCAGATTTTTCTTACCTATCCGGATATACAGCACAATGCCCTAAGAATCTGCTCATTGTATTTAGTTTATTGGTTTTGTATGGACATACTTACCAAATACGGGTTGCTACTGGATCCAAATAGCATTATATAAATTCCATACTAATCTGCTCCCACTCATACATTACATTTATTTATTGTATTGCCCAGGGTTTTTTCCTCTTTTTGCCCTAATTGGCAATTAGCAAAATAAGCTTGTTTTAACAAGATTGTAAGAATACTACAATTAAAATGCCCTAAACTGCTGGATATTGAAGGAGAATGCAGTGATTTGACTTAATCAGAAAGAGCCGCAGTCAGGAGAAAGATACATTCATATCAAAGTGGGCAAAACCCCCTCATAATTCAGACATTCAAGCACACAAAAAAGGCTAGATAAACATTTGTTGTTTCCTCCACTTTTACAAATTAAATGCTGCACATTTGTTAAACTACTATAAAATATTACAGTAGTTTAGGCATTTATAAGAAGCAAAAAACTTAGTAGAAAAAAAATAGGACTATCATGGCTAGTATGTAAAATAAAACAACATTCTGTGCTCATGGTAAAACCAGTAAGATGATGTAGCTGCAAGCCATGAAAGTCCTTGCTTTATGGGAAAGACAGTAAGTGGTTCACTATTTGTTTGATGCTGAACAAGACACCATTTACAGTAAACAGAGTCTAAGGTGGTGTGTTTCAATCAAGTTTAATCTGAAGTTTACTGATTCTGATGGTTTATCTCACCAATTGCTCTGGAAACAGCCAAGGTACCATTAACCCGCCAGCAGTCCATGTAGGTTACACAGCCACCCAGAGTCTCAATCCTTGCTCTCTCATCCTGAAAAACAGTGGAATACATTTTGTTTGCTGCTCCAGCTTCTGTATTTCTACAATGAATACAGCAAACACACATACCAGAATCTAACACGGAAATATGCACATAGGATTACTGGAAACAAGCCACTACTTTCCATCCCTGCTATGGCTTGTCCACAAAAAAAGCAGAATTCTCAAGTTTTGGTATCGTCATATCCTTTCCCATATGGCTGAGTAAACTTTCCTGCCACTTCTTCCCATTCCATATAGCAACTGGGTGAATATATAAATATTCAGAATGAAATACATGATAACTAGGCTAGGTAACAATAGTCTTTGCATTGATATTCCTTTAACTACTCAGTTATTACAAATATTCATGCAATGAAGGCAAAGGCTCATGCAATGCCAGGTCAACTTGCAAGGTCCCCATCCAACTTCATGGAATAAAATATCTGGCTATTTAAAATAGATAGGAAATGCAATACACTTTTAAGCCAGTTAGACCAGTAGATTAGCATTAGCTTTTCAATGACAGTACTGCATATAATGAAAGACTTGCATTATGCTAACATTTTAAATTGCTATTAATCTCAAATTACTAAGATATTTTGTAACAGGCAGATTTAAATTCACACACAAAAATCCTGTGAAAGTCTTTAAGTACTGCAAATTTTCAACAGTCTGAGCAGGGACTAAAGTCAGGACTATCAGTACCATTCATTAGTACCTTCAAGCAGGCAAGGTGTAGGGATCACCTTGTCAAGACACAGGAGTGGACGCAAAACAAGAAATTGTTAATTCCATGCATCTTACCATGCAGTATATGTAATTATGTAAAGCACCAAACACTTAAAAACGCTTGACTCCGAGAGGTTTCAAGAGAGAATCTGACATCACACACTTAAGAGGAAAAAACAAGTCAGACTTACTTCTCTTTCTGGTTTGTGAGGTTCCATTAATGTCACAGCTTTCCCTTGCTGCACAAGCATCACCTGAGAGTCCCCCAGCCATGCTATGTACAGTTTGTTCCCTACAATCAATGCAGACACACCTGTTGTGCCACTCCGCAGCTTCTACAGAAGGAAAACAGGTGTGTCGGGTGAGTATGCAACATGCCCTACTGGGATATATAGCAATATTTAATACTTAGGTTTAATCACACTAAATGCAGCAGATTAGACCTGCTAATCCTAATTCACATACTTTAAAAAAAAGTACAAGATAGTAGAGAGACTTGAAATAGACTACTTGTAAACATATTTTCTAATATGCAGATGATTAATACTGTCTCTTATGTTCTTCCTTCTTTTACTATTAATTCCAAAACTGATCCAGGAGACTAAGAGCTCTGTTGTTTAAAACAGAGACATGAAGAAAACCAAGAGGATCTGAATTTCAGTAGAATGAACATTTCACAAACACATCTCTCCAATCCCTTTCACATTCTCCACTCTAACCCCAGCAACTACAAATACCTTGCTCCACACAGATCCCCTTATCCTTGGGTATATAAATCAGAATGTCAACAAAGGAAAAAATCTAACTGTCCTAGATTCCCTGTAAAGATTAGTGAGAGTCAGACCTTATGAAAATGCTGGTCCCTCTTTCGTACCTCATTGACAGAAATAAAGATATTAAGAATGAGTACTTCCATTGTACTTCTGTAATAAGAGGTCTCAAACTGTGTAACGTAGATTTGAAGAAAGAATGTTCATCATACCAACTCAATTCAAAGCTGATCAATAAGTTTAATGAACTGAGGAATTTGATTTAAATCATAGAACACATTTTTCACTTACAACCACCAGTGACACTAATGGTTGGACAAGAAAGAGGAAGATAGCAACCATTTTATCAGGAAGAGAGAAATCTCTTTTCCAGGTAAGAGGTAGGACAACAGAACATCTAGAGGCCCCCCAATTTAGACAAGGAGGCACCAGCATTCTCTCAAATAACTGATATGTCAGAATCATTTAAATCACTTTAGCACATCTTTTCAGTTACTCATCTTGAACTCCCAAGCACTGGTTTTCCTCAAAACAAGAAGTAATTTGATCAAACAAAACCTTTATATGTAGCCTAATTTCATAAAGAAGCCAGTGATTCAAATAAACTGTACTGTCAGAATTTTCTGGATAATACCACATTGTCCAACAGTTCTCAGTGTTATTTAAATACAATGGAATTAATCTATTCCCACTCACCTCTCTTTTGGCTTTGAAAAGAAACATTTCGTCTGTCTTCTGGAAAGAGCATTTCAAGGCCTCAGCTGGATTCTTAACAATCTCTTCATGTAACCCAACGTTTACATGTAAGTGGGTTGCTGAGTAATTGGCAGCATCCACTCCACCGTGGCCATCGAACACCGCAAAGTAAGCGCGATCAACGCCATCCTTTTGCAGGGAGGGAGAGAGAGGAAGACACTCATGTTCAGAACCAAAATAGCTCACAGACTGGTACCAATAGGCAAAGATTCTTTATTCTGGGCTTTCTTCCATACAAATGGCAATTTAAGTCCGTTTACACATGTACAAAATGGATAAAATGAGTACTTTGCAGGCAAATTACTTTTCTTTGTTTGCTGTTAGTCACTTAATGTCCTTAAAAATAACTTGGAATTGAAGCAGCAGAGTGCTGGTTACGTAGTCCTCTGGCAGTTTCATGAACTGGCACTTGTGCAACTGCTGTTCCCCCTTTTCTGTTCCTAATTATCATAGAATGGTTTGGGTTGGAAGGGACCTTACAGATCATTTTATTCCAGCCCCTCTGCCATGGGCAGGGACACCTTCCACTAAACCAGGTTGCTCCAGGCCTCTCTCTTGTAGCCCCTTTAAGCACTGGAAGTTGCTATAACGTGTCCCCAGAGCCTTCTCTTCTCCAGGCTGAACAACCCCAGCTCTCAGCCTGTCTTCACAGCAGAGGTGCTCCAGCCCTCTTATCTTTGTGGCCTCCTCTGGACTCGCTTCAGCAGGTCCATCTCATTTTATGTAGTGGGTCCCAGAGCTGGATACAGTTCTGCAGGTGGGGTCTCACCAGAGCACAGAAGAGGGGCAGGTCCCCTCCCTCAGCCTGCTGCCCTCATGGCTTTTGATGCAGCCCAGGACATGTTGGGCTTTCTGGGCTGCAGGCACACATCACTGGGTCACACTGAGCTTCTCATCAACAAACACCCCCAAGTCCTGCTCCTCAGGGCTGCTCTCAATCCATATGTAAGTTGTGTCAGTCACAAGAACATTGTAACTCCAGCAACATAGCACTAGGTGAACTTCCCATCTCCCCATATCATAACTTATGACATGAATCCCAAAGTCACAAGATCCTCCCTGCATCACTTCTTTATCAGGGCAGTAGTTGGCCCCCAGCAATCTGAGTCACTAAGTCCTTGCTCCAGTGCAGACACGATAAATAACTCACGGCAAGAAATTCACAGATCATCCATCACCAGGCCCCTGTGCTTACAGCAGTGTTGCAAAGCTGCCCAGCCAGCCTCCCCTGTTGTGTCCAGACTTACCGAGAGACCGAAGAGCTGATTGAACTCCGGGAGCAGGACATGGCGATCCTCCATCTTCCGCCGGGCGTTGCGGATGGCGTGGATGGACACCAGCAGGAAGCGCGTCAGTGGCCTCAGCGGTGGCAACTGCTTCTGCCACTCGCAGCACACATCCCGCAGCTTGTTAAAAAAGCTGCGCTGCAGCGACTCCCCATCCAGCACTGACAGCACACAGACAAAACAGTAAGTGCTGTGTCCCACTTTCCTACACTACTCCATCTTTTGGCCTGTCTTTCCTTTAGGTTTCTTTCCCTACAGCTATACACACACATCCAGCACCCTGCCTTTACAGGCTCTGCAAGAATTAAAATGAGGTCCTGAGAATAATCTGGAGAGAAAGTTGCAATGGAAAACAGTGTAACATTAAGGATAATAGCAGCTTCTTTGCTTGCCAGTTCTTTTTCAAAATAGAGGTTTATCAAGCAGGTGATTACATTACAAAAATCAGAAAAAAGACCCCAAAAAAAATCAGTCTAGTATATTAGACATGAATGTTATTATTATGAAAGTAAAATTAGTAAGATATAGTGGTAGGAGTTCCTACCTACTGAAAAATAAAAGGGAATCATCAAGTGGGCAGAAAAACCTACAAGATGAGATTGTTGTTGTCTTGGACGCAAGGGTTGAAAAAGCACCGGCCTGGCTTTGGGTTAGGTTATGTCCTACTGAACCACTTCAACTAAAACAACAAGGAAGTCTGAAAATGTTTCTGAGGTCAATAGCTCAACTCACAGTTGATCTGAACAGATTAGAATTTTAAGCTGTTATCTTTATCTTTTTAAATACTCATGGTTGTAGGAGCTGGAGGGACAGAGCACTTCCGCTACCCTCCAGCTTTGTCATTACAGAGCGGAACTGCAAACACCCATTGGCATAGCGTGAAAAGCTCCAGCCAGACACTCAAATCCTTTTTTGGATAGATCCCAAAGATCAATTAATCCAAACTTATTGTTCATCAGACTGAATGGCTTGGTGCTTGGCAGAAAAAAGACCCCAGCAACACAGTACCCCTCCAAACAGGTAACAATTTAAAGTTCTGTTATTTGAGTAGGAAACCTGCCTCAATGCTAAATCAACTAACTTCAAAGAAAAGAACACTGAAAAGAACATTTATACAGCGAAAATAATTTGCTGGTCGCTAGTGTATATTCTAAAGAACTGCAGTGCATGAACTATCTTTCCTGTATCTGTTTTATCCTGACTCCTGATAACACTGCTAGCATTAAAGCTTCCTCAGAATTCCTTTTTATAACTCCTGGTTCTCAAGCTTTTTTTTTTCCTCTCAGCAACAGTGGCTGGCCAGCTTCAGATGCATCTCTGGGCCTGGAGAATTGAAAGCTTAAATTTAAACACACATCTTTGATTAGCAGCCACTACATACTAATCAAAACTAATTTTGATTTGTTTAATATGTAGGTGTTAATGGGCAAGCTATAAAAACCTTTAAATATTGAATCATCCTGTATTCAAAATAACTAAATAGGACAGCATCTTAGACAGCCTTGTCTACAGCTGTTAGTTTACATATTTGTAAATGTCTAGACTAATACTGACCAGAAGAGACATATTGCTGTTTAAATATTAAGCTTGTGAAATCTGATAAAGAATTTAGTACCTTAAGAACAGAAACGCTTCTGCAATGTACCACAAACAGTGGTACTCACACGTGCACACTCCCCCCCCACTGCTTTTATATAATCACTTCTCTTCCATTCCAAGAATGCTTTTTTTTGGCAGATTTATTACTGCAGTGCAGGAAGAGAGTCCATACTGTGCTGTAGCATGAGGAACATCTTTCCTTCTAGTCGTACAGTTAAAGCGATGTAATAGCAGTTACAAGGTAGGGGAAAACAAGTACAGTCCAAGGGTGCAGAAAAACGAACACCTTTAAAGTAGCTGTTCCTTGCTGAGATCAGGCAACACAAGTACCTGAACAGTGAGCATTTTCCATCCTGTTTGATATGGGAATGAATGATCAATAGAGATTTGATCTAAATGGCAGTGGTAACACAAGAACGAACAACCAAAATAGCCAGGAATATGTAAAATGGAAATTAAAGAAGGTTTCAACCATCAGAACAGGGAGGGTTCTGGGGCATTTGTCTACAAGGAATAGTGAGAGGGAATGTGAACTAATTCAACATTAAACTCATCCAAGGATTTTCCAATTTTGCCTGCACCATCTTAAAAGTAGACTCCAGTCCCATCTTTATGGTCTTCAGAGTAAAACAACAGCCTGAATATTCTACAAATTTCCCCAGCATATAGTAACCAGAGACATTAGATGCTTGTGACCAAGAAAATGTCCATGTCCTATCAAGTTCTTCATTACTCCTTGTTTCTAAGCATTATTTCTTTATCATTCAGATAGGGTTCATTTTAGTTTGTGGGCCCAAGTTTTACATAAGACCTAGAACTACAAATTATAATCATAGGCTCACAAATGTATAGTAGTTCATGTCTTATATGACTGCTATGTTCACCTCAAAGATAATTACATAGGAGTTAACAAAGATTCCACAGCAGAGTGACTGCAGGATGCTCTGATAACAGTTTCCAACTGCTTTGTGAAAACCTACGTAATCATCCTAGGTGAGTTACAATATGCTGCTTCTGATTTTCCTGTAGAGGCTGCAGTGATCTGGTCACACTGAACTCATATTTGCCAGCTCCCCCTCAAGGCAGAGTCAAGCCCCTGGCCAGGTTAGCTGCAGTGAGTGAAGGCCACAAGCATTAAGGCGAGGGATGACATAATCAACGTGCAGCATGACTTAATTAACTGAGTTCCCCCTCCTGCAGTTTCAGATTTGGACATGAATGCTGGAAGAGGCTTCTGGGAAGCGTCATATCCTGGCCATTGCAGTGCTCTGTTTGGGGCACACTGAACTGCCTTTCGAGCCATCCCAGGGAAATGGAAGGGTGAGTATTTCCTCTTACAGAGCAGACTGGTTTGCCTAGGACATCTCTCCTCCATTTTTATCTTCTACTCTGCCTGCATCCTGCTCCATTTAAATTCTTGGCACTGGGACTGAAGGTTTGGTGAAGTCTAATGTTAAACACTTCAGCACGTAAATGCACTAGGACCATCTGTTACACAAGGCACAAACCCAGTACTCAGTCACCAAGGTCTGTTCTCTCTCCAGTTCACTCAGGAGAAAATGCAGGCATCAGGTAAAAGACAAATGCATCAGGCTCTTCTTCCCTCAGCATCCCACCTTTATAGGGAGAGTGGGAAGAAAAGAAAACATTGATAAAGACAGAGACTATTGAGCAACTTGCCAAGAGAAAGATCTGGAGTTTCAGGATGTTCAAGTTGTGGAGGAGCCAGAATCTGGTTGCCAAGACAAAAGCAAGATGGTTTATATGGATGAATTGAAGGTGTTAGTGTGGCTGTACAACAACTGTGGTGATGTCACTGTCAAAACACAGGAGTAATTAGCTAAGGTCACTCTACCAAAGGGAAAAGGGCACACTCTTCCCTTTCAGAAAGCCAATCCACAGGATCAGTCAGGGCTCCAGACACTGTGTTTGCATGTTGCCCACAAAACTAGCACAGCTTCCTTTCATCCCACAGATATACAGCAAAAGCAAATGAAGTTCCATTCACTGCTGCTTGCCAGGTAGCCTAACCAAATAAATCTGGGAAACATTTCAAAACACTGAAGTCTTATGAAAGACAGCCTCTGGGAAAACCACAGACAGAAAAAGAAGTATACTTACAGGTGAACCTTTCCTCATCTCTTTCTCCCTCTGTTTCCACATTTTGCAGCTTAAATTCAGTCAAGTCTGTTTGGAGAACTTCATCAACTGCAGCATGGATCAACGATGCCGCAAGAAGTGGTGAAACACCTCTGCTGGTACGAAAAGGAAGGCAAAGCAAAACAGACTGCATTAGTTTAAACTGAGCTACAACCTCGCAGTGTATGGCTGGTGACCTCAGACTTAGAAAGCATCACACACAATAATACCAACTTCATTAGTAAACTAGTAGAGGAAGCCATATGTTCAATATTTATTCACACAAATCTTTAGTAAGATCCTCAGTTAGACAACTGCTTTCTCAAGAATGTAAAGAGGAAGAAGTGTATGAATCATATTTTCAAACTGTTGCCTCACACTCCAGTCGCAGATGGTACCTCCTTCTCTTCAGCTCTCAGATGGGAACTGCTACCTTCAATTCTAGCCTCTGAACACACATATTTTGTTTCTACTCACTACACAGCATTTCTTGCTTGCAGTCAACAACCTCACCACAGACAGTATCAAGATCTCAGCATTCTGGTAGATGCAAGTCTCTAAAAAGGTTACTGGGAACTCTCCTTCCGTTTACAAGGAAAGTCATGCTTAGTGCTAACCTACAGCCCTTATCATTCAGTTTCTTCTGACTGGAAGTTTTCCAAAGAAACCACCCAGGTAAAAGACACAAAGAGTTGAGACTGGGCACTAGGATAAGAAGAGACTCCAAGACTTGTGATTTAGATGAAGCTTTTAGGTAGGCATCTGGAAGACAATACTGCTACATGATCTGCTCACCATCTCCTATCCACTCAATGCTTTATTCAAGCCACATGTTCTATAAGAAGCACACACTTGGTAAGTTTTTGAGTCTGTAAACAAGTAAGTCCCATCCAGCTCCAAAATGAGGCTACTAAAAAATAACTCCTATATTCACTACAGTCTCAGGGCAAGCACTAACAACTACAGTACATAACACACGTTCCAGGCCATCTTCTAAGAGCACAATGAAGAATAAGCACCAATATCAATAAAAAGCCACTTTATCCATTGTTCATGGAGTGATTGATTCCCACAAAGTATCGAATTACACAACCAAAGCAAATACCACATTAAGGCACCTACAGCAAGTCAAGGACAAGAGTTTGTTTTGCCAGGAAACATTTAGAAAGTTCTGCATAAAACTGATTTGCTGGGGTTTATGAAATGGTGGAAGCAACTGGTGTGTGATGTTGCTCAGCGATCGCTGGTTTGTTCGTACAGAAGGGCAGGGAGGGGAAGACCGTGGGGTTTTAGATCCCAGTGATAACACGCTGAAATGCATTTTGCCATTGTGCTCCTGAAAGAGAGGCCTTGTCACATCCTCGCAGCCGTGTATGAGTACCTCCCGTGGCAGCAAACAGAAAGCATTGTGTCAGTCAGCAGGCTCCAACACAGGCCTGCTTTATGCTACGCATTCTGTGGCAGTGACAGCCCAATTTAATGAGTTATTTCGGTACTTCAAATAGATGGCAATGTGTTTGCAGTCCTTTCAGTGCTAGCTGCAGTCATGTCACATCAAGGGAAAACAGAATGTGGCTTTTTGTTTCTTTTTTAAGGCTAATATGTTTAGGGGAGTCAGTTCCTTTCCTAGCTCAGTTAAAGTAACAATGCCCGCTTATAATGACTCCGACATTGACAACCTTTCAAAAGGTCAGGCAAGAAATACATCCAAAATAGATATGGCACCCCCTGCCCTCCAAAATCCTTCTTCCTGTTTTTGTTTGCGTAAGAGAAAAAGAAAGGAATATGAAAATAAAAGTGCCACAAACAATGTCAGATGTGTTGTTGACGCTGCTGAAAGTCAGAAGCTTTAGTCAAAGCACGTTTCAGCTCCAAGAATAGAGACAAGAAACATTAAGAACCAGCTATGCATTTAGCTGCACAGTGAGAGCCACAGCTTCAGACATTTTCAGCATTTCTCTGCTGTGCTGGAGGAAAAAAAATCAAATCTAGCCTGGTTTCACAGCTCAGCATCAGAAGAGGGCTTAATACTTCGATTTTAAATTTTGTATTTCTGCTTTCAGAGTCCAGGATTGCTGAACTGGGTCCATAAAAAGCAGCTTAAACAAAAGGAAATCTACTAAGTGCTATAATGCACAAGTCCTGTATAAACCTCTGTTTACAGGATGCCTGCAACAATGAAAAAATTTACAAATTATGTCACATCCTTCAACTTTTTCCAGTTGCCACCCAGTCCCTAAAAAGGAAATTCAGTGATTCCTCAGTACTGATATGCTTCATTCAGCTTTGCTTCCTATGTATTTCCTCCCCCTCCATAGTTCTGCAAATCTGTAAGAAAGTGGGATTTTGTTATGCAGTCAGCAACAACATCAAACAATTGATTCTGACACACTGAGAAAAGATAGAAGTCTAAAAAATTACCCAACCTATTTGGTTCAATCTCACTTCTGAATAGAACCTATTTGTGATTACTTTATAAACCCTTTATTATAGCATTACCATATTGGCAAGACCGGTTTTCACTCGAGCTCAAGTAAATGGAGCTCCAAGGAATGGCATCTTTCATTCAGGTTCAACGTTTACCAGTTCTAAGTTCATCTTCTGAATCAGAGACTTCAGGAGTTAAAAAAACGTGTCATTAAAAAAGAGTAAGAGCTGCTGCTTTAGTTGAGAGTGACAAGGTCTCAGTTGGCTGGAGAGTATCTGGAAACAGCCACAGTACCTATGGCAACCAGTGCCAAAGTAACCCACTGCAATTACCATTACAGAGTTCAAACCTTTCCTGTAAGCAAAGAAGAATGTCACTTATTGTTAAAATCTTCCTTTCAAAGAAGCCCAAGACACCCTAGTGATGAGCTGAACCAAGCATAATTTGATCTCCGTGAATCAGAAGGAACACTGTAGCTGTTTCCTAAGTGGAAAACCAACTGTATTGGGAAGAAGAGGAAAGCTGGTGGGGTGTGTTACATGCACAGGATGCTACTTTAAGAGAATCTTAGAAGAAACAAGTCAGCCCCATTTCTCTGACACACAACACTAAACACTCAGCCTCAGCACATACAGGCTAGTAGTAAACAGACTTTGAATTTCTTTGCTGCAGGCTATTTCTTTGCTAACAAAAAGGGTGTGTTTTGACCACAATAAAAAATATTTAAAAAGAATTAAAGCATGTTGTAACAGTGCAGATGAGGTGTTATAGCTTCACCAGCAGCTCAAGTCAGATCAACAGTGGCTGGAGCAAGGAGCTCGTATCATCCAGCTCACTCACAGTAAAATACAGGCCTCCTTTCAAAAACCTGAGTACAGGTAAAAGAGGTAAGTTAAAGAGTAACGCAATACTTATGCTAATAAAGAAGACACCTACATTTATATGCCACCCTGCACCTTGAAAGTTTCTGGACCACTGGACACACACAGTACTGGCAAAGGAGCTATGCAAAGCTCCTGCTGATATACATACCTCTGGGCCAAAATAAAGTTACACACGGAAGTAGAATGCAATTATGATATTTTGCATACTTTAGATTTGGCATAAATTACAGAACAAAACTTACTTCTCTTGCTCACCTTATTTCTCTTCTGCAATAGAATTTAATTATCTGTTTTATTTCATTTCAAAAGACCAGCTGTCATACCACAATGTAATCACATATGTCAGGTCAATCATAAGACTGTTACTGACCCTTTTAGTACCAGTCTTCAAAAAGAAAAAAAACCAGAATATACACATTCTTTTGGGAAACCCAATAAGACAACTACTTAGTTGTTTTTATTTGGGTCATTAAATTCCCAGGACACTTGCAGTGAGTGTTGCAAACAAGTCACTGGTTCAAAGATGTTCCCACCTCTTCTTCCCCTCCAGTTTAAGACGGTATATCCAGAAGTCTCTAGCAAACAGCTTTGTGGGTAAGGGGGAAGCATCCAGAGCATCAAAGGTCAGGCCACCACACCTTGGCCAGAGCCTCAGCTACAACTACACTTTTTACACAGGCTTGAAAACAGCCGACAGTCTTCCTGAAGTGCTCCATGCCCAGCTTACAGTGGCTTTGAGGACACAGAAGAGTGCAGCAGATGGCAGACCCCAAACAGCAGCTCCTTAGCACTGGAAGCAGAGGAACGAGCTCTGTGTCACCCCTGAGGGCGGCACAAAGCCTCTCTAGGATACGCCAAACACCCCACGTTTACACAAAGCCTTCTGCATTTTTATTTACTTATTTTGCAAGCAAAAGTATTCATATTCCCCCCCCACCCCAAACAGACATTATTACCAAAGTCATGGCAACAAGGCAGCAGTGGTACTGCAGGCCAGTGCAGCACTGTATAATCCTCTTTTCCTCTCAGAGTGTGCATACACATATGCTGAGGAAAAAGAAGCGCTATATCTGCTAGCACAAGCTCCAGCATAAGTCAGCTGCAGCTGCCTGTCGCTGTTGAGGCGGGTCACAACACATATATACACTGACAACTCCAGGCAAGGGCAAAAAGCATCTTTAATTTTACAAAGCCTCTTTTATACTGTTTCTCAGCTTTCATGCTGTGTCCCCATTGGCTTCTATGTTAAAACCCCACAAACTATTGGTTGCTTGCTACTAACACCCATCTAAAACAAATCAAAGCAAATAACAGCCTCCCTAGAGCAGCCGTGCATCCTTCTCCAGTTGTTTTGATTTCTTGCTTCTGTTGATGCTAAAATTCTCATGGGTACAAACTGAATTCTCATGGGTACACAGTGATTGTGTCCAAGTCAAGGTCTGTGAGACTTTCAGAACAGCTGTGGGTTCCCACAGCTGCCTTATGTCCAAGGGAAGATGTGCCCTTATTTGCTCCATGGGCTCTGTAACAGCAGAAGGTCACACACAGCACAGCTCTGCCACTGTGGGCTCAGGGTGTGTTTCTAGCATGTTACAGCTCTATCAGCAGTGGGTTTAGTGCAGATCTGCAAATGCCAGCAGTTCTGCAGCAAGTGAAAGATCCTCTCACACTGCCAAAATAATAGCAGGTCACAAGTTTCCTCATAAACAAAAGCTGCTTGTATTCAGTATTTTCTCCCCAATCTGCTACTTTTATTTCCCTTTCTCTTTTTATTCTTATAATCAACTACATGTTTCCACTCAAGCAGCTCTAAGCATTAGCATTTATTAGAGCAGTAACCGGAGTTCCCAGGGTGATGGTGGCCAGAAAAGTACAAATATACATCCATTAAGGAGAGAACATCTGACATCCTACAATGCACAGGAAGTTGTTTCTCGTGTTAATGACATCAGGTCATTAAAGGAGATGAACAAGAGGAATCAAAACAAATACATAAACAATGCCACACACAGAATTTCCATCTTTTATGGTTACATGAAGCAGTTTTCTTTTCCAGCTTTTCTTATGAAACTACCAGAAGCAGCAGCTTTAGAATCCAGAATCCATCTGTTCAGGCCCTTCAGTCATTACTGAACAGTTTTTATACAAAATGTGCAATGAAGAGTCACCTGCTACTTCCATTTCATTCTCAGCAGGAAGAAGAACCACACAGCAGAACAGGAGAGGCTTAATTCCACAAAAGCCACTCTTCAATTAAGCCCTAAACATGTTGTTTCAAAATTGAGTATTTATCTTGAAACAATGACAGAAAGGGTGTTTCACACAGGTTATGAGAGCAAAATATGCAAATGTTCCCAAGCAAGGAGAAGTACCAGTGCATTACACTAAATGGTTCAAATTAGGAATAAGGAAGTAAATTTTGGGGGATTTACTAAAAGCAGAGGTCACAGTAGAAAGTAGTTGTCACAGAGGAAGAGACTAAAGAGCGTTTTAAGAAGAGATCGGGAAATCAGAAGCAAGATAAGATTTTCTTCTCCTGCTCCTCATGCTTAAATCACATAAAAACATCAAAACAGCAGAATCGCTGAATTAACTACTCTAAAAGCAGGGAATGCTGGAAATAAAGATGCCAGGGCCTCACCTTGGGTGTGAGCACTACAGTGTAAAGCACAAAGACACAAAACAGGATGCTGAGGCAACAGCAGATTGCTTGGGAGGGGGCAGAACAGGAAGTCCAAGTCTCTCAACTGTTATTGTAGTAAATCTCCTCAAACAGGAAGGCTGCAGGAATTTCACATTGTTCTTTGGATATGTCACAGGATGGCCATACAAGTTTCAGCTCCTATCAAGGGGAAGATGAAATTTCTATATTTGGGGGTCTGATTTCATCTCATGTTCTGTTGCAGTGAAAGTCAGGAATATTTCAGGTTAATTTCAAAAGCTTGGGAAGTAACTAATGGCCTCTTCATTCACAATCACCTATCTTCATAGACTATCAGAACACAGCTACTATCAAAAAGTGTATGTTAATTAAAATTCTGCAAAACAAGATTACTTAAGGCCGTTCCGATTCTTCAGAATGTTACGTATGTATTTAGCTGCAGTTAGCAGCAGGCAGTTCCACTGATTTAAATGGACTATTCAAAGTAGAAGTATAATCAACTACTCACCAGATTAGGGTGAAGTATTAGTGATTTAGGGGAAAATCCTGCCAGGGAGAAAAATGGTTTGCTGGTTTAGCTGATGTTTTGCTATGGTAGCTGCATTTGCAGAAATTTGTTAAAATAATTCATTTTAGATTAGGACATTCAGGGGTTAGCCTCGTGTATCCAAGTGCTTCCATGTAAAGAGATGTGTGCAGCCTTGGAGAAGCAACAGCATTCAGAAACTCCTTCTTGGACCCAACCACTGTTATTTCTTGGCCCATTCTCTTCTCAAGAGAAATCTTAACCAGTAGTGGAAGAACAACGTTCCTCATTGCAAAAGCACAAAGGTTTGTGCCTCCAAGCAACTGGAAGAACAAACTAAACATCACACCATATGTTGTCTCATGAGCCAAGGATACTGCAGGACCTTTATTGGCTTGGACCCTTCAGGCCATGACCCACACATCTGTGCATGTGTGAATGAAGTACCTGACAACACAGGAATGAGAAGCAGAACAGCAGAACTGAGTGCCAAACTCAGTTCCCAATAACACTTTGATCTACAGAGAAATCCTTCAGCAGTACTAATCACCATGTAAAATACATGCTGTGATGCTGGAGTGTTAGAGAAATCTCACACTCAGGAAACAGAGATCAAGCATCAATGCTAGAAGTCAGCAAGGTACATCCAATAACATCTTCCTAGTGTTAAACCTATGTAGAATGACACAGTGATATTTGAGGGTGTGTATTTTCCACCAAGCTGCCATTCATGCATTTGGGATGCTGCCGTGACAGCCTGCAGATCACTGGATCTCAACTACAGTGACCTCTTACACAGTCAACTAGTCTGGCATCACTTCTGCATCTTCAACAACTTTTATACAAACCTTTAAATGTCTTCTAATGTCAGCCCTCACCCCTATTTTTCCATTTCTTAAAACCTTTAACATCCTTCTTTCTCTTACTTCCTTACTATTCCCTCATCTATTTTACTGATGATTCACATCAGCAAAAAGTTTATTTAGCCTTCAAAGCTGCATTTTGAATTGAACCACTGTAGCAAACATGGGAAAGAAAATGTAAGGTTGGCAATTTCTCACATAATCAGAGATTTCAGTTTTAGTTCCTAATTACAGGGATTATGAGAAGAAGGTCTGCAATTTCAAAACACAAGATTCCCGTCTTGGCCTTGGGCTGTATCAGTCTTTTTCTCCACATGTAAGAACTTAGCCTACCCAACAGGAAAATGCAGCCTTTTTGCAACTACAAGATGAGGTTTCTCTTTGTCATAGGAGTCCAAAACTGAGCTATAATTCTGCAGGGATCTCTACATTTGACACTTCAGGTACACTACACTACACCCAAACTCAAGGTTTAACCCAAACACAGAGCTGCCTGCAGCCAGCCATAAGAATTCATAAAAACACTTTGCTTATATATTTCTGTTTTTCATAAACATTTCGTGAAAAGAAGAATTAATAAGTAGATTGCTGCACTTCAATTCCGCTTTACTTTCTTTAGCTCTCTTTCCCTTCCTTTCTTTTTTTTTTTATTGCCAGCTCAGGATTTGGGCAGCTCCACAAGACAGGCTGTGGAGCCAGAACTGGCTGCAGGGCAGGTATGTGAAAAATGCAGCTTCTGACACTGGCAGGCTCCTCTCTGTGTAAACACCAGGAGTGACAGGTGAGGTGAAAGCATTGCAAAACCATCATTCCTTTTCTGTTTCCACTTGTTACCATGCCCAATAGACAACAACAGAATGTCAGCAGATGCGGAGCTCAGAAATACTGATTTTTCAAGCACTGCAGTTTGTGTAAGGTTCCCCATAACTCTATAGCTTCATACCCTCCTCTCTAAATCAACTGTAGAGAGCATCAGCCCAGCCCATGTGGCAGAGTGGGTGCCATGTGATAAGCATTTGCTCAAGACTGGCATTATCCTGTTCTTTAAAGCACTCACCCAGAACCACTCTTGCTCCAGAGAGTTCAAAGACTCAGTGCACGTGATGAATTTGCAGTCTCAATGTGGAATGCAACAGCTGTGTTTTGGTCAAGAGCAATTTAGTCAAAGCACAACTAACTAATGCAATGATTATCTGGGCCTTTTTAAACTACTGACTAAGAAATTGTATTCCTTTGGTAGGCATTTCTCATCTTCAGTTTTAGGCACGCCATTTAACTGAGTGGTATTATGTCCATAATCATCTCTGTCATATGTAGGAGTAACTTGATTTTTAGGGCAAATTTCTCAGACAATTTAAATATCTAGAAATCACCAATACACTTTGAACAACAACAACAAAAAAATCTACCTGGTGTTCATAAACTCACCAGATGGTAGGTAAAAAGGGAAGTAATTCAAATAATGTTTTCTATCTATCAAATTCCTCTACTAACCAGGTAACATTCAGCATATACCAAGCCAGAACCAGTCACCTCCACACTCCCAGTAACACAGCACAGTCCGATCACCACTCATGTTCTTTTAGACCATCCACAATCCCTGTTCTTGACTCCTACAAGCAGGTTAGCGAAGCAGATTGTGGTAGGAACTTTCTAACACCTGGAATGCACAGGCCCTACTGCCGAAGTGCAGGAGAAGAGTGGAGTATCAGGAGACAAGAAATTGGTGGGAAATAACTTGTTCTTGATGAAGCACTAACTTGCCAAAAGAAGTAAGTCACATCAAAATTCTTAGCAGTGTTAAAGAGGAAGTCTAAACTGTTCAGGATGAAGGTTACAAGGATGCAGTCAGGGGACGACAGAAACACCACTGATGAGCAGCTGTGTGTTCCAGCGGTGGTGTGATTACGCTCCTGAAGTTTTAAGAAAACATCAGCTTGAGAAACCACACAAGCACGTCGCACGCGGGAGGGCTGGGGAGCTGAGCACCCCTGGCAGCCCTGCAAGGCACCCCACGGACCCCCTCCCTCCCAGACTTCCAAGCCAACCCACACAGGTGCCCTGAGGGACCTGAACTCACGCTGCTGGCACTGCACCGCAAGAATCGCCCTATCGCGCTAATTGCAGGCTTGTAACTGAATCCGCACCGAGAGTGGGAGAAGCATATTTTTGAAAAGCACACACAAACAATACTATAAAGGCACGGGGCCGAAGGCCTGTGGCCTGAATAGAAGCATGCTATTAACAGTCACAAAAAGTAATTTAGAAGGGGGAACAATAAATAAATCAATCAATCTCCAAACCTAAAATTCCCCGGAGACGCTGAGGGCTCTCCCCCGCCCCCGGCGGGCCCGGCGTCAGGAGGAAGCGCCTCCCG